>DWEC01000924.1:0-14793 GCA_018245735.1 Microceris miodesmiata
GCATCATTTTGACGTACAAAAAGTGTTCTTATGAACCAATTTTGAATAAATGAATTTGAATTTGAATTTGAATTATAGTCGTACACAAATAGATACAATGTAACTCTTCAGTATGTTCCAATGTAATAGTTACAGCATAAGTATTACAACACATGTACATTGGTTTCGTTCTATGTATAACGCATTCTGTGTTGGCGGCAATCAATTAAGAAAAAAATCATCGAATGAATAAATTTATACACCGTTTTTTCATTGTTATTATTAACACGGCTACAAGTATTTCAATTAACTGATTTATTATCAATTAATTGATTATACGTTACACAGAATTCGACCATGATTGATGGTAGGGCAATGATAGCCGGTAGCTAACCTTTTGTTATTGAATAAACTTTGGCATCCATCAATATTCATTATTTTTAATTGACGAAACTTACGGACACATTAAATTACCATCTTAGAAGTGTGATACAGTGTATTTTGTATACAATAATACATATATGCATACATTTCTTCATGCCAAGTAACGAGGTAGACACGTATATCATATTGGATGTATTTTAGTTGTTTTTTTTTATAATAAGATAATTAAATATTTCGTTCAAAAACAAGCATAATGATTTGAAACAATGGTTAGCATTGACATTTATTTAAATAATTTAGATTGTTATAAATAACTTCTGAGCAGCAAAACTATGGAAATATTTGAAAAACGAAATTTAACAATTAGTTTTTATGTTTTGCGTGTTGCCATTATCAATTTTGATATCCTCATCAAGGTTAACAATTTAAAGTAATATTTTTACTAACATCAATTAAATGATAGCGTTACATTGCGTCCATTAAATGATAATGAAACTTATTATTATTAAATCGTCACGCCACGAGCCGTAGGTACGGGTTAGGTAAAAAATACTGAGTACCAATTATTTCTACCCCTAAATCGCAGGTCGGGTACGATTGAATTTTTCTAACTCACATTAATAGAAATTTCCGGTAGTGGATCTGTTCCCGGTGTATGGTAGTATTTCCGACATACATATGAAACGTACTGTTTACCTTAAGTCAATAGACCCACCACCATAGACCTACCATGAGACGTAAACGTAACTGGTGAAACATTGAAGTGTACTACACTCCTCTGCCTACCCCTTCGGGGATTACTAGAGTTATGTTGCTTTACCTTAGTTCTATCTATACCTTGTGAAATAACGCATAATCTTAGTTCGGCTGAGGGTTACTGACCTGCGCCAACGTGGAGTTGGTAAATATGGCTGGAGTAGTTAGTTGGAGCGCTGCCAGACTGAGTGGTGCTCCAGTTCATGCGGGCCGCATGCTAAAGTGCCTACTCAAAGCGTGCAAAGTAAATACGTAGTTTTATTTAGTCTACCAATTGAAGATTTCCAAGTTTTATTACGTATACGAGGAGGATTATAAATGGAGAAGTACGTCTGGTCTGTAAGAAGCTGTAAAAACCTAACATCACGCCTACAATCTCCGAAAGAGTATGCAGAGGAGTGTAGTACATTCCCACGTTTTACCAGTTACGTTTACGTCCCACAGTGGAATTGGTCACCAGTTTATTGCCATACGTCAGACCCAGATCCACACTCCGACCAGTTGCTCGGAGTTCTTCTAGTAGTTACTAGAAGTTGCTACTAGTAATTCTAGTAGTAACAACTTCTAGTAGTTACTAGAAGTTGCTACTACAAAATCTAAGTTACAAAAATTCAATATTATCTATCTATTTGACCCAGGATTTGAATCCAGGATCGCTCGCTCATCAGTTGCGCTTGCATCCACTCGGCCAACGATGCAGTCAATGGTCACAGACTAGCGCAATATCTAAATATATCAACTAAATTGTAATTTATAGCATAGTTTATTGAACCTAGCTCATCTTAATAGATAGCTGATCACAAACGGCAAGATACAGTAACTCGGCCGGCAGGGTTATTACGCGGCTACAAGAAAGTTATTTATTTCTTAGATCCGGAAGCTACAGGTTATATCATTAGAGAACACTAACGACTACTCCTGAGCGTGCATCTTTCTACTCATTAGGGTTTTTATGACTGAGAGGGGGGATTAAAACTCGCGTGTAGATGGATTTTTTTATTTAAGACTTCTTATTTATTTTTGTGTGGAATAAAATGTGTTAATAAACTATTTTACAGTATTAATTGTAGAAATTATTGAGAAATCCTAGCATGAAAGTATAATTCTGAATCGTTATACGTTTATTATTGCTGAATGATGTGGTCATAAGATATATAACTAAAAAAATCTTAATTTTCGTGTTTTTTTTTTATAAAAATACATAATTACATATTCATTCGAATTTCGTTTGCGACCCAGAAATATTGAGAACCCCAAGGTAAGCAACTTTATTCACGATGTCTCTTGTCACTTTGCATTAAGTGACATTATAACTCAAATTTTTAGAACAATTATGATATCATCACTTCATCATAATATTAAATTTAGTAATTGAATTATTACTAACTCGGAAATAGCGTGGGTGTACTAAATATGAATAGCTATTAAATTATATCTAATAAAATATCTATGAAAATCTCTGTAAATCTCCTCTGATAATCATCAGAGAATATTGTTCATTAATAAACAATTGTTCATTAATGAAATGATCACAACATTGGAATCCAGATAACGTCATTGTTCATAAATGGTATGACATGAAGAGTTATTTCCGAGGATGTGATTGTTAAAGCATTCTTCTGATGTGCGTAGGTATTTTTGTGTCGCAGTTATATCATATAGTCAGGCAAATAGCCAAAGAATGTTCCATCCCATTTGTTTTCCATTCTAATAATTCCATTGCTCTATTCCAATAATACATATGTGCACATATGTAATATTAGTATCGCAACCAGTGCTGTGACTTGAAGTTATCTGTCATCGCGTTTTTTTTTCGCACGTCTATGAAGACAACGATGAATATGAAGGATTTTAGGTCTGTGAGGATATAAATGTTCGGCACTTAGTGTACTCTACCTACCCCGGTATAGACCTGCCGTGACTTGAATAATGAAGTTGTGTTTTATATCATTCACTTTGTTGATTTATAATTTAGTGTACACTATGTAACATTACATAATTTTTATCAGCTGAAAACTATTCAAATCGACAACGGACTCATTTAATTAAATATCAACATCTGTATAAATAAAACAGTATCTTTTCAATTTCATATTTTAATATCCATTTATAATATCTTAAAATGAAACATTCATGAAATAAGACAGTTCAATAAAACACTTGACCAGTCCACCGACTAATCCATTGTGGGACGTACACGTAACTGGTGAAACATGGGAATGTGATACACTCCTCTGCGTACCCCTACGTGGATTACAGGCGTGACATTATAATTACTGGGCCAATGTTATTATGCTCGATATCACAATTGGACGACAACATACAAATGTATGAACAATACATTGTAAAAGCACGCGATAAATGAACCTACGCTTCATTGTCAAGTGTACTTATGTAATAGCGGGTAATATGTCTAAATTAAAATATTATAATGTTGGAATAATTCGTGTAATTCTATTATAACCAATTATTACATCCTGCGCCTTTGGTCGGGTGTATGCTAGCGCAGCTGCCGATCGAGAGGTTCTTGATTCGATTCTAGTTTCCTAACTTAGAATTTATGTTTTGACATTTCTATCAGGGGCTGGAAGTCCGGGGGGTGTCAACAGAGACACCTCCTATAGCTCACCACCCCCTATACGTATCTATAACGCAACTGATGACAATTGGAAGTAGGTACTACATTCCCCTGTCTAACGCTTTCAGGGAAATGTATCAGCGATGTTACATTTATAAAATATTTATAAATCATTTCACCGGCAATAGGTCACAAAAGTTCATTTCAGTACACGCCCTGATTTCACGTGAGTCGGCGGGGATGCCCCCAATATGAACAATTTGTAAACAATTTCCACCATGCTCTGTGCCCCGCGTGTCCAGTAAATGACAAGACAACAGATAGAGGTAATTCGGCCAACGCCCTACAAGGTTTTTGAGTTAGTTTTGCCCTTTTCATAGTTATGGGCAACTAATGTTCAGATTGTATTTAAGTTTTTTTTACCTTTCATTCTATAATTGACAACTTTCTTCAAGCGATTGGTTAGTGGTTTTAAGGTTATGTAAAGCCTAAATGGTGAGCCTATTGCCATAAACCGGGCACAGATACAGACTGCCAGTCACTAATAGAAATTCTAAGTTAGAAAAATCCAATAGGGCCCGACTCGGGATTTGACCCAGGACCTCTCGATTGGCAGTCGCGCCAGCAACCATTCGACCAGCGAGGCAGTTGATTTGTTTCGAACATTGCACAAAGGTGAACTTATTAGCTTTGATACAATTAGTTTCACAATCCTGTCAACCCAAAGGAGTAAGAGAGCCATAATTACTCGCAACCACTGAGTGCTTTTAATAAAATATCACACAATCATTGTAGTGAATGGAAAATGTCAATGACACAGCTTTCTGAATGACATTGAAAGCGTTATTTTATGCAATACTATACAGCGACACATCTCGGTCCGTTCACTGTTCATCACCACAGGGAATTGTCGACTTTACTCCTATTACAATACAGTTTAAATTTCCTTGCTACACTTTGTGTGTGGTGTAACAACTTTTCATGCAGCCTGCTCGATGCACTCAAATTGTACGATGTCGTAAGATTACTTTCAACAGACAATGAGTGACGTGGTAACATCTGTGACGTGTCCATTGGAATAAAAAGGTATCTACTTGCCTATTTCCTACATACAATACACATATATAGGACAATGTACCTTATTGTCTGAGTATCACAGCTCAATTTGGGATAGCACTATTTTTAACAATAATGTCAAACACAATGGATAACACGTTTAAAAAACTCCTCACATCTTGTTATATGTAAATGTATTTGTATGTAATACAATTACATTTTAATAATTTTAATATTACCAATAGAGTTTGTAACATCGTGACAAATGACATCTTTGATTTTATATGTATAATATTTAGCAAATAGAACTTCACTGAATTCAGTTCAATTTGATTTATTTTATGTAAACGATAGATATACAATAGTTTTAAAAATTATCTAAATGTCCTTGTAGTAGTAATAGTAAGACAATCATCATCGTCATCAGCCTATCCCAGCCCACTGCTGGACATGGGCCTCCCTCAATGAGCGCCATCCCGCCTTGTCCACGGCTTGTCGCATCCAGCATCGCCTGCAGCCAATTTAGTAAAACAATAAAGTCCACTAAATATGTTTCGTACATTAGCATGCCCTTACATATAAAGGTAACACCACGTCCGCATCTCCTCAAAGAGGTAAGCAGAGGAGTGTATTGCACTTCCATGTTGGACCAATTACGTTTACGTCCCGTTATCGAATAGGATGTGAGCCTATTGCCATACTCCGGATACAGATCCAGACTCCGAACGATTGCTCTGCATTTCAAGTTAAAAAAATGTAGTAACAACTGACCCCAGGAATCGAACCCATGACCGCTCGATTGCAGTCGCGCTTGCAACCATTCGACCAACGATATAATAAAAGAAAAATCTATATAACCGAATATTTATTTTTACCTATATTACATTTCTCAAACGCATAGTTGCTTTGGCAAAAGCTTTGCATTTAAAAAGCTCTGCATTTAAATTAGATGGCAGAGTATGAAAAGATATAGGTATTTAAAATATATTATAGCGCTAAGGATTAAATATATGTTTTCAATAGTCTAACTCTGATAAATTCACATAGTATAATATTTAATTATTGAAAGAACTATAGATATGTAGAAAGCTTGCAGGTCTTAACATATCTAGAATAGTGTCTAGGCAATATATCCACCCCCTCCTATTCCTTGGGACATATAACAGGTGACGCGGTGAAACAAATCACTGTTTTGCCTACACGTTTAAAACACAGGCACGATGTTATGAGGGCTCAAGTTGTACATGAATTGCAAGAATACATATTGATTCAATTCCAATGAATTAATCAAACAAATAAACATACTATTCGTAACTATAATGTATTTCAATATTTCTAGGAAGCAAATTCATTTTAATTGCTTACATTGTGTTATTTAAATGCTTCCTAATATGAAACAAAGGATCGCATGTATGGTTAATCAAGATATGATCTATGCGTGCTCAATGCCTCGGACAAAAAAACTATTGCAAATTTGATATTGTTTTTTTCATTCTAATAGTGTTCTATGATTTTTACGCATTAACTAGGCGTAGTAAAGAGAATAATGTATTTGTAAGAAGTACGGCAATACTGCAAGGATAGAGATATTTGGCACTCCGTGCTCTCTGCAAACCTCGTAGAGGACTTGACGTGATGATATGTACGTATCTACGCGTAATGTACTATAGTAATATGTAGGATCGTTAAATTAATTTAACTTAACTGGTGAAACGTGGTAGTGTACTACACTCCTCTGCCTATCCCTTCGAGGATTACAGACACGATGTTACTTTTAAAAACAAAATAAGATCTTCTTATAACTCTTGTTAATTTCTACATTGATGATTAAATTGAAAATTGCTCTTGAAACCTAACTTGGCTCGCTTTTTATTTTGATATATTTATACTGAGGACAATCTTAAATCTGAAATTAAACAGAAAATAATACTGAATAGCAGCAACACACCATCATAGTTGGTGGTTCCGCGATCATATCTTAAAAATATTCTACAACAATATTATTTTTGCCTATAAATGTTACAAAAATCTCTTCAACATAATATGTACATATATCAATGCTTAGTTTTCTTCATAAGCGATCATAAAACGAATAGAATCCATTAAAGAGAACATAATATAAGGATTAACCGAAAGAACCGTTTCCGAAACCCGCTTGCATGCATGAACCTTGATGAATCTAGAAGTACATCAGATCTGTGAGGATCGAGATATTTGCCATTTGGTGTTCTCTGTCTCCCTTATAAGGGACCTGGTGTAAATGCCTATATTATAATAATATCAGTATTAATAAGCAAAAAAGCAAAATATTATATTTTGTGGCTTTCATTTTACATGGCAGTAAATTTTGATATACAAGTATTTAAGTACAATACAATTTTTTTAAAGAAAATGAATTGTCACTATGTATTACTGGCTGGAAAAAAAATGGTGCAGAACTTGCAGCGAAAGAGAAAACGCATAGATGCGTTCATGTGCATCCGATGCGCCATGGAAGCGATTCCGACTTTTACATTCTTCATTGAACATGACTTTCTCGACCATTGTACGGTTATTGATAGTCACATCTTGTTCATTGAAACTGATATTTCATGAACTATTAGGTATTAGTGTGATATCGTCATAAACATCATCATCAGCTTGATTATAATCGTCATCAGTCGCTTAGTCACTGCTAGACATAGGCCTCTTCAATAGAAGGCCACTTAGCTTGATCTTTAGCTCTTCATAATGGCTGGCACTAGTAATATCAACTACTGCCAGCTACGTTTCGTAAACTGTCACTCCACCACTAAAGAACATATCAATAAAAAAAACAAGAGTAGGACTTCCACTGCTGGCAGAACCACCATCATCACTACGCCAGTCACCGTCAATACCACCAGCACCAACATCAACGAACTCCCACACCTGTCTCTGTCTAACCTAGTAATCAAAAAAGAGCCGGTCCAGGATATGACGCAAATATCCCTAGTGCAAGCGCGGTTGGACCGCGGTTGGACACCCATCCGACACGAGACTGTCCTAGGATATAGCTGGTATTGACACACGGAACGTACAGGTGTCCTGTCTTCGCTGTACATCTATAATACTATAATGTAACATTATGCGTATATCTTTATATAGTAAAAATATTTTAGTGTTTATAATATATGTAACTTTACTCTATACAATCAGACTTTTACACAAGATGAATGAACAAGATATCGATAACCGTTCGATAACACGTCGTTTTCCTGGAAGGCTCGTGCGCAAATCGCGCGGCTCTCGGCCGCTAACGTCAACAGCATTGTCATTGGAGAAATGGGTTTTGACGTAACTGTAAGTTTTGGGAATACCACGTCAAACGAATGGCGTTGAAACCGTTTATTAACCGGGTCATAACTTCTTAAATTTTACAGAATATGTAATAAAACTTCGTAACAGATTAGATGTCTTTCTTCTTCAGTCTTTCATGTTTAAAACAAAAATATCTATGGTTGATGGGAACAAATTATTAACATAGAAACCGTACGTAAGCATTTTACGATAAATGTAACATTATGAGAGTATGAGGAAGTTGATGAATGTAGAAAGGACACGTTCAGGTCTCTAAGAATAGACGTGATAGTGGAGAATAGACGTCAGCTACCTCATGACGGACCTGATGTGATGATATATCTAATAATAAGAAAGTAGACTAAAAACATCGACTACGTAAAAGTCATGGCATTTCCTCCGCAAACCTTTTAAAAGGTTTTAAGACTTACTTAAAAAATGGCGCCACAATATTTATAACCTCAAACGCTTAAAACACACTCTGCGTTAGAGATCTAAACAAATGGCTTATCTCGTTTTAACTTTCCATTTAAAAGCTTTAAAGCGAATTCAGTTTTGACGCAACAAACAATGCAGTGTCAATAACAATAAAACTCTTGCCGGTTTACCGATGATCCTTAAATGTTGGTAACATTGGATTGGAGTACAGACCAATAGAAAAGTGTTAAAGATTTTTACACATATATTTACGATTGAAAATAAAAATGCCGTACAGTCTAAAAGGACTTATTTGATATAGGCATACGTGTAGATATGAGAAAAGCAAAAAGAATAGAATAAACCGGCTTGTCTGATTATTCAATCATTTCAAATGGTTTGAAGTACAGACGAAGAAAAAGTCTTAAATATTTTGTACATATACATTTGAACGTAGAAAAACACGTCCAGTCTAAAAAGGCTTATATGATATAGGAACATATCTATAAATTTGAAAAAAGAAAAGACATGCTCTAAAAAGTGTTTCGCTGATTAATCAATCAATTTAAATAGTGCTGGACGTAATGTAACGACTAATGCTTGTAATTAAACTGTTGCGTAACAAAACATGTGTGCACCAAACGAGCCGAACATATTGTTAGCAGACAGAATTAAACATCAGCCTATATAAGTAACTTCCCTACAACATTTTAAATTGAACATTTTATTATTCACTTTATAAGAATATTCCTAATTTATTCCATAAATTGTATCTTAAGAAGGCGGGTGGTAGTGGCTGGGTGAGATCTGCAGAGGATCGAGTGTTATGGCAGTAGCGAAACGAGAAAGGCTGATGTGATAATGAAGAATCCACAAATTTTCACACAAAAAATATTTTCACATATTCTTTATCATCTGTGCACGCGACTGTACTGTTTACATTTAGTAAGCGGTGTCTAATGCATGTTTTACGGTCTATCCTTATACACTTCTGTTTTTATGTTCATCTGTCTGTCTGTCCTTAGTTAAAACGTAGTAAACTTTATGTTCTAGCATTTTACGACTGTTCACTTGTGATACAAGTTTACTGTCTAAAATGTTTTACGTGGTTTTCTCTTATTGATTACATATTGAACAGTTTTTAATGCTTTTTGTCATGACGTAATACAATACGATCATGATCATCATCATCACCAACTTATCTCATTTCCTTGTTAGACGGATTTTTGGATGAGAAAGTCACGTTTGCCAAATAAGGATCGGCAGACTCCACAAGTGTTAGAGAAAATTGTGGAGAAGCTTAGGATGTACAGGTTTTTTCTAGATCTCTTTCTTGCTGTACCACTATATGCATAATATATTGATACTCCACGGCAACATTGAATGAACCGATTCTCAATAAATAATGAAACATGATACCTGAAAAACAAATGAAAAATGTTTCAGAACTTCTTCACCATCGGAGTGTTCTGTTATATACATTAGCTAATATTATATTAAAAGTACACGTAAAAAATACAGTACCTAATTCGCGTAAAAAGTGAAATACAAGGACGCAAAAATATTCAGAAAATACCGTTAGATATAAAAAACAGACGAATATAATAGACAATATCAAATTAATTGTACTTTGTTTCTACTAAATTGGAAAAGCGGTAAAAAGGATTTTTACGGAAACAATCCGCCGTATAAATCGACTATCCATTCATTTCGTTAACAATGACGAACAATCCGCTTTTTTACTCCAGTTTCGATTAAACTGTCACCGTGAAGGCCGATCTGGACTTCCTAATGTTATTGTTTTCGAAAAAAACCAGCAATCCAATGCGTAAAAACCATTCATTGTTGTAAAATTGTCAGGAACTCCGTGACAAAGTAAATAAGTAATAATGATGCTTTTTAACTGAAGTACAAGGAAATTGAAAGTGACCAAAACTTAACTGTAATATTTTCATTACACTGTACAATTCCTGTTACGACTTTACAATTCACATTTACTAATAAAATAAAATTCAACGTAAAAAAATGACTTTACATTTGACGGAAACTTTTACTATAAATTGGTTACAGGTTTAGAAAAATGACTTTAAAGATAAAATACGATATTTATTGAGCATATCATGATCAGCTCCCTCCAAGAACACAAACATGCACAAGAAAGAAATAAAAATACATAGTAAAAGTGTGTGTGTCTAATTTTAATTATGGCGTGTGATGACAACTTCTACTTTCCTTCAAGTTTCCTTCTTCGACATACAGAGGCTCTCTGGTCGATGAGTAGTGAAGTTTAAAAACCAATAACCTGAAGGGGAATCGAGATATAGTCGGTGATTTGACTGGGATGCGACAGATCGCGGAGAGATATGACGGGACGCGACGGGACGGGATTGGACGGGATGGGACGGGATGAGACGGGATGAAATGGGATGTGACGAGATGAGACAGGACGGCCGGGCGGCCGGACGTACTATAAGAAAGTGTTTAATTTGAAATTAGCTTGGCAAACGCGTGCTATTTTTATGTTTAATAAAAAACTGACTATGGGATAAAACAAGGCCAAGTAACAGAAAAATGAAGCCGATTACTGATTTAAAATGTCGTGTATTGTTTATTGTTGTTTTTTTCTAATACATAATAGAGTCGATTATCATTCATTTTTTTACTATAAAATTCATTAAACAACCTTTTAAACGGTGATCCTCAATTTTATTTCAATTCTATTTCAACTTTATTTCAATTTTATTTCAACAAACATTCAAACTACAGCTATGAAAAATAAAATTCTCGCTAAAAGGCTGACTATTGGGCGGTTTACCTTACCTAATTAACCACCAACATTGATAATTTTGTGTTATTGTATGATTGTCGTTTTCAACACCTAATATTTGTCATAAATTAAGCCTTAAAGCTGTTAACAACAATAACAAAGTGTAATATGATTTGTTTTATGTTTAATGAATTTTATCACGAATGTGTAATAAGTTAAATAATCGTTATTACATGTTTAAAAACTACTACTGTTATTCATTAAAAATTACTGTTATACTGGCGACATCTGTTATGCAGTAGCTAAAACTATTATATTCTTCTTTACCTTTACACCATCTGTTGTTACATAGTCGGTACTAACCATACTATTCCAAGTAATAATAACGAATAAACACACTAGATGGCGTTGTTACCAATCGATATATCTACAACAATAACAACTCAGTTTGTTGAATATACCATTTATTTCAAGTAAGTTAGGAATATCTCATGTGTACACACTATCTTTGTTATACAGAAATGGATACATACATACCGTTACATAGATACTATTACATAAATACCGTGAAAATATCGACTAATTCGTAGAATAAATGAAAAAGGTAAGGATGTTATTTGAGCTCTATGTTATTATATTCGTGGTATTTTTAGATCATACAGATATATTGTAATATATTTTATTGTTCGAGTTACGTTTTTTTATCCTTTATTAATATAAACATAACACGGTGCACACAGAGTAGACAAACACGATGTTAGATAACCTATGACAATAATAGCACAAAAATATTCGCTGTTGTAAATTAATATTTATCCTGTATCCATATGGTCATAGATACTAAATATAAATATTGATCTTTATTGTGCCTACTAGTATATTGATCCTACCTTATTGTTTCATTTATTTTGGTGTGTGCTGCGGTGTCCGAGTGGTTAAGGAGATGGACTTGAAATCCATTGGGTTCTACCCGCACAGGTTCGAATCCTGTCCGCAGCGATACTTTTTTAATTCAGTGAATTATTGCTTTTTGTCCTTAATTTAGACATAGAATAACGTTACCAAAAACATATAGTTATCTAAATTATTAAACATTAAAATTTTAATGCCTATGTTCTTAATTAATAGTTACATTATAATTATACCTATCTACCGAAAATAAGTTATATTCGTTATTGGATGCTAAACAATTTAATTTTATTGTTGCTATTGAAAGATTTATATAAAGTTACTCCTAGTTGTATAACGTCAACTGATATTTTTAATTTTATTTCGGATGGTAATAATTTTTATACTCTACAAATTTCAGTCATTATAATAACTAATGACTTTATAATTGTTTATTTGTAGAAGTCTTACTTATTAATACAAAATTTTGACTATCTCCTTCGAACCTTCGATAGCTCAGTTGGTAGAGCGGTGGACTGTAGAGGTGAATGACGTGTGCTGACATCCATAGGTCGCTGGTTCAAATCCGGCTCGAAGGAATTTTTTATTATTACATTTTTTTTAGTTGAATATTTTTACTAAGCATTTATTTTTCAAAAGTATTTTAAAAGTAGTTTACAATGTTCTTACCAATATAATTAGGTTACAAAATAGAAATTATATAATTTCACCATTACTGTTCTGTCCACACTATAGACATCGTATTTCTTACATAAAAAATATAACGAACTTATTGTAAATATAATTTGCTTTTGGTTTCATGCAGGCGGATTTGAAAACTTATACAATAATGACAAAAGTTGTATTTACGTATTAGTGACCAGGAACGCTGACGTGTTTCTATCACACTTATCACCCTTTCTCAAGCTCGCCGCTTCCACATACTTCTGCCTGACACAGGACCTGACCCATTTGGTCAAGATCGGTGCCTCAGTGTCTCTCGGTACCTGCAACCTTTAAAAATCACATTGTACATCTATTTTGTAATTCGTAACAATTACAAATAATAAATTGGTAGCAGTTTATTTTAAAGATTTAACCATCCTGGAACGTGTAACATCCAACTTCGTCTACAACATATATATACTATATTAAATGTACACCTACCATACTTATTAGGTAAACAATCGATACGTCTAGCCCGCCCGTCGCGGACAAATACACTACTACACAACAAATTGTTACAGGTGTACGAATTATTTACCTCTACGTAAAATAATAATTCAAACATACGGCCTTGAAACAATAAATTTGATTTAAGACCAGTTCTTTTAAATTAGTATTCAATCTAATAAATATTTATTGTTATAAAACATGTTATTATAATTCATTTTATTAATGACGTCTTGTTAAAAAGAAATTTAAAAATGTACCAGTTTTTTTACGTCTTCTTTTGTTCTCTTGGTCATCGCACTTGTTCCTATAGCTTAAATACACCGACGGAAGCATTATTATGGGTATATTATGACGGAGACAGTCTTGTCATAACAGGCGTGTCGTTTCTCTTCATCGGATAACATACAGGTAGGCGTTCACACAACAAATAATAACTCGTACTTATTTTCTCTTTTAGTACACACTCACAGTAAGTAGAATGGTTGTATCATGTCGGCGATAACAGCGAATTGATGGGTTTGATGCAGCGGTTCCACCACCGTCCGCCTTTCATCAAGACTAGATTTAGATTCTCTGTCCTTTTTCATCAATCAAGACTATCAACTCCATCCAGGTAGAAAGAACGAAACAAGAATGAGTCATTATTTATGAATTTGTTATACATGTTGCTGAACAATAATAAAGTTCAAGTAATGGATAATAGATGACGCTTTTTTTAAAAATTTCTTTAAATTTTATTAATCCATAAAATAGAATCGTTTTAATTTAACCTGGCCCGTACACACTAATAGTAATAATATATTTTTGACGTCTATTAAACGAATTCATTGTACTTTATTATAAAATACAAGTTTTGATTTTTTTAAACCTTAGTAATAAAAAAAATAATGAAACATTCGCCATTGTGATTAGCCTGCCTATCAGTAAAACATTAAAGCGTTACAAGGCCACAGATTCGTACATACAGTAAGCTTCCTGTTTTTAATGTACTTAATTGAGCTTAGTATTAGTGCTTAAAATTTACCATCCCACTCCGAGGGCCCTAGGTTCACGACCTGGGGCATCCCTTTTTTAAAAAAAGCATTTTAACAATATACACCACTTGTAACTGTGAAACAAAACATTGTTACGAAACCTGCATGACTTAAACTTCTCCATAACGTACTCTAAAAGGTGTGAGATCCGGCAGACCGTATTGGGCTAACGTTGCAGACCATTACTTTAACCTTACCTTTAACATTACCATTAAAAATAAAATTATACCAGGGTTAATGATGATGAAGATGGTGTCATCAAATATACTTTAATAACAGAACAATGTCTCCAAATATACCGATGTAGCAAGGGCGTAACATAATGTCTTATTACTATTAAATTTATAGAGTTATTATTCTTCTACCACCACGGAAGGTCCTAAACGGTTTTGCTAGAGAGTACAGAGTGTGACGCATATAAAATAAGTCAGTACTTTATC
>DWEC01000925.1:0-14791 GCA_018245735.1 Microceris miodesmiata
TGTATAAACGTTTTAATCAATTCTGTATATTGCTGTATGTTTTGAGTAGAATGTATGATTCTATTGTATGTGAAATAATTTGTTCCAAAACAAAAATACTTAAGGCGAAATATACGTCGTCATACGTCGACGAATACAATTTTATATATAAAGATATTGAATGAGAAATTAGACACTAAAACGCAACCACAACGTAACGGCGTTTGTTTTAATAAAATATCCTATTAATGCGAGCTATGCATTACTTAGTCTCTAATATAAATATTACGATTGCTGAGGTAATGCAGCAATGAAAAGCATTTTAAAATTTACTTAGTTCGGTATGTTTGATTTTATATGCTGTGGGTATTTCGAAAACATATGTATGCTGCACATATATGCTCTCTAATATGCCTAACTATTCTTCATGTTATTTTGGAAATGAAACGACGTACAAAAAGGCTTAGTAGTTGTAACCCTAAACGTTTTGCCGTTTCATAGTATTAATGTATATTATTTTGTTTTATTTTTTATAATTGATAACGTTGTCTGATGTATAAGAATAGCCCTGGTTACCTCATAAGAGACCTGGCGTGACAATATAATAATGTGTGCGTGGAACAATATATTTAGTGTAGCAGTAAATAGAATAATGTCGCGAATTTTTTATTTGGTGTGAGATGTTTTGAAACACTATTTGTCAAGTCAAAAATTTGCATAGCCAATGTTTCTATTGTTACAATAATTTGTGTCATGTATAATTATTTGTTTTGCAGACTATTTTAGTTTTATGTGGATTCCGTGAAACAAAAATAATAGCGTATATATTATAAACGCTTCATTTTACTAATAACTAATCGTACATTAAAACTGTGCTATAAGTGTGACAGAGTTGTCAGGCGCTTAATGTTTGATAATTGTTTCTTACTCTTTTCGATACACCGAGACAATCGTGGGAGTATAGTATACCTACATGTTTCCGCTTAAACACAACTGTGTATACCTATGTGGTACTTGTCGTTGCCCATAATCGTCTTTGACGCCCTCCTAGTAGATTAGTTATAAAATGAAAAAATATATAATATAAAACAAAGAACAAGAAACGAAAAATGTTGCAAACCATACAGGAACAGGGGAGCAAGCCAACATCTTTATTTACAAGATAAATAATACAAACAAATCAGACGAATAATAGATCACTTGTTAGTAAACCGAGTTGTGAGGTGACAGTGTTAAATAAAAAAATGTTACATACCACGCAAACTTTTAATGAGCATATATAAAGAGATGATTGATATGAAGTCACACACATACTAAGTCCGCACGAGATCTGTAGATATACGTAGATATACGTCGTTTACATAGATAAACTTATTCTAGGGAATTTTCAATAAAATAAAGCGGAGTAGCACTGTTTTTGCGTAGAACGTCAGACTACAAGATGATAATATATTTCTAATTCTGAGATGTGTTGCATGTACCTAGTTTTTGTACTTAAAACCGGAGCGACAAAGTTAAAATTACTGGCTATGTTTACTGGGCGCAGTCGCAGCTAGTTATTTAGCGATATGAACAATGCAAAGTATCAGCGTTTATGTAAGCAATGTTGGATGTTATCGCTGTTCTTGATGGAGGCATTTTATTAAGCATGGAAGCTTGATGGGCGGTGAGTTAGGCTGTTCCTTCCCGAATTAATCTGTAGCAATTATATAACAGTTTTTCCGATATAAAAAAAAACTAACACTGAACGGTGTCCGTACGGAAATCTGACGTTCACCGCTTCAATCAGTTATGTTACATCCCATACAAAGATTACATATATTCGAGCTTATAAGACTTGTTAGGCGTTGTTCTAGCAGAACATCATAATCTAGACAGGTAGATACTTTATACAACTTTTTCCTAACGAATATATGAATAAACATGGTTTCTAAGCCGTGACCGCGCGATCACACCAACTTTCGGCGCTGGACGCGTGCAAGCCCGTTCCATTAGAACAATGCCTTATATACAATATTAAGATTGGCGAATCACGGCAATGCTTACTTGGCTATCTTAGATATTTACGCATACACTGCAGTGGTGTAGTCAGAGATTAACTATTTTGTACTTCAGGTGCCTATATCTGCGTCCTCAACTTAATCGTCCCTAAATACGTGTCGCTAACAAACAATCATTTTAATGAATGTTCACACGTTTACATATATGACTACATAGAAAAAAGTCTATCCTAGTTATATATAATAATGTTCCAAGCCAGGCAACAGGAACATTTTTTGAAAATTGCTACGGAGATCAAACTTATACGATCAAAAACATTGAAAAACCCATTTCGTCCTCAAAATTAACCTTGAATATTCTTTTGAATAACTTTATACAAGCAATAAATAAAGTAGGGAATTTTCAAAATTCTGGTTTGACCAGGAAAAATAACCGACCCAATGTTGGTAGGCCGCTCGCGTTTCACAAAAACCATGAACAATACAAATGAAGCAGAAAACTGTAAAATTGGAAATTTTGATGAAACAATTATATTATGCTTACGATGCTAACTAATCATCAAGAAACCCTACATCGACCATAAACTTGTAAGATATCAAATAGGTAAAACTACGCTACTAGTGATCCAATCATACAATAATTGATAGAAGGGAGTGAACGTTGTCACCTAATATTACAATAAAAATACAGATAGAAGCACGAAAATGGATATATATGTAGCGAAGGCATTTCACATTGACACAAGACACGAAAATTTACCGAAACAGTAATACCTATAATAAGTAATATATATACATAAAGGTGTGTGTGTCTGTTTGTGTGTATATAATAACGCAACTATTGGCCCGGTCGCTTTACACCGTCTAATCCACAATTTTCGATGCAACGCAGGAATCGAATAGTCAGTCAATAATGTAACATGTTGTTCGTATATAATCACCAAATAAATGAATATAAATAAGTACATATATACAATAAAAATACAATTACATTTTGTGTAATGCCAAATAAATATAATATCGCTTAAATTCTTATGCAATACTCACCACCATATACATATATACACACACACACACACGCATACATAAACCTATATATATATAAAGCTCGCAACGTCGTTGATAAGCTTTATTGATTGCTAGTGTCAAAAGCTGGCAAAGTGGCTAATCTAATGTATGTATATACAGGTAAATTACATATCATATTATACATATTAATGATTAAAAAAAAAATATGTTACTTGTTACCTACAGTCGCCCAAGAATCATATCAAGCTTTAACAGCTTCTGTTTTGCTTTAGTATGGAATTATAATTTGCATACTATCGGTTAACACTTATTGGAATACAATTTTTATTTAATTAATCGGAATTCTGTTATTTTACAATTCTAATAATTAGAAATGTATAATCGTGATGCACTACTTTGTTGATTTTCAATCAGCATTAAACACTTAATACTAAAACATTAAACGAGATTAAATTCCTTAGCTCCCTAATATATATTATTAAAAACATAGCTACAGTTAAAACCGAATCGGCTAGTTGTATAATTCTTATACTTTCACATAAATATTCGAAGAGACCTCGATGTGTATTTCTATAGAGCTCAAATGTAAAATTGTGTACGATTAGAACGATTATGTTGTATAAGACGAAACATTTTAATACTAAAACACCAACTACGACTAGATTCCCAATTCCTAAAAGATATGATTGAAATATATATTTCCTCCTCGAAGTACAATTCCATTATGCTGACATGCATAATTCGAATTGCAGTGGATGTGCACTTCTATGCAGATGGAATGTATACCTAATTATTAATGTTGAATTTATGACCGATTAAGTTCGTCAACACGAAATATTTAATACTAAAACATCAAATATTACTATATTCCTTAAAACCCTATAACGATATATAAAGATAAACTATAAAGCTTAAACCCTATAAAGATATATTGAATACATAACTTTAAACAATTATTTAGGATAAGTTCGGAAATAATTCTGTTGAGCTAACACCAAATTCCATAACTATATTCCGAATACTGGATGTACACATGACAAATAGATGAAATATATAATCACAAACGACTAGACTAATTAACACAGAAACGTCAATTAATACAACTAGATATTTATTTCCCTAAAATATTATAATGGATACACGGATAATATGAAAAGTTTCAAAACGACATACATTTCATCTAATACTGATTTATAAAGCGGTAGTGCAATAGAGACCAATGTTGAAAAGTTTTGATTTAACACGGCTTTATATAAACCTTGATTTATTTTGTAATTGTTTTGTTAAGTAAGCCGTAGTAGTAGTAGCCGTAAACAGTATGAAGAAGACCATATTCTACATTCTAAAACCTACAATCTGCCGTAAGTACTTCATTATGGCAAGCTTGGCGACAGAACTTTGACAACTATGGAATATACAGTTTTATGTTAGTGATTATAATTGATTATAATACATGTAATAAACGTGAATATTAAATATTTATGTAATAGAGCAAAAAATATTGAACGTAGTTAATATATGTTTTAAATTTACCAACTGTGTAATGAGTAATGTATGAGCGGCGACATTTTTTGGTATATGAAAGTTTAGCTGACGACATATTTGTTAGTCTGAAAAGAAATCAAAAGCCTCATGCAGATCTTCGTACTCGTCGGAGTCTTCGTCGAAGTCGGAAAAATCCTCGTCTGACGTATCGATAGACGGGAGCTCGTTGAATTCGTAATTGGGAAAAAGCAGCCTAAACTAGTAAAAAAAAACGTTATAATGAGGACATTCCAGGTTAGATTATTAAAAGTGAAAACCCAAATGTTGAACACTTACCACATCGTTAGGAATTGAAAATTGACATAAGGTGAGACAACCATTCCGCATCATAGTGTCGTCACCGATGTGAGTCTCCATTCCGTCGAGAAGCACCGATATTATGCGATTGCGCAGTTTCATCCTGATGGGAGGCTTCTCCTTCAACTTTACGATGTAGAACAGCGTGGCACTGCGACAAATGAAACACCATCCAACCTTGGAATTCATTCCACTAGTTCACCTTATCATTATGAAAAAAAAACTGTCCATTTAAACAAAAACAGAGAGACAGTCGCATACAGACTGACAGACACAGATTTACACAAGTATACAGCCAGGCAGACATAGACAGCCGGACGAACACACTGACAGCCAGACAGATCATACAGGCAGTCTATGTACTAAATGTTAATGGTTAGTATCTAAACACCTATATATATAAGACAAAGTCTCGTTAGTTACCCTACAACAGAATAGCTGGACCGATTTTCATCATCTTCGATTTCTCTTTGCATCGAGTGGTAGAATAACTATTAAACATACCCGAAATAGTAACGATAAAAAATTTCGTCAATATATAAAATTCAAATGACGTACGTAGGCACTAAGAAAATAATTTTGGAAATTCCACTCCTGAGGGGCAAAATAGGTGTTGAAAGATTGTGTGACATTTCGTCGGTTTGGAAGTTAAACGTCTAAAATTTTATGGGTTTTTGAAATTTTACCCGAACTCGTAAAATAGGGGCTGAAAGAAAAGTTATACACCTTAAATTTTAAACTTACGCTCTTGGTTAACAAAAAAATACATTAATTATTAGAATGTATTATAACATCGATTTCTGCGCGAACCAAAGCTAGTAATATAAATATTTTGGTAACGAGAATAATAAATAAGCCGTTGTCGCGAGTTGATGTTCATTTGAACGCCACTTAAAATATATACTGCAGTGGCATCTGAATACCGACATACCCGTATGGTTTAATTATTTGTAGTAGTTATGCTACCTCTTATTTATAAGTGTTTATTATAAACAGATTGAAACAAGATTCAAATGATGCCGCCGTATATTCCGCTTCTCACACTTTACGCCCTTCAAAGAACATTCTATTACAAATGTGAATATGTACTTCTACAACTAGCCTTCTAAGTTACTATCGAAACATTCATATGCATGAAAATGTATACCTTTAGTCTACTCTTCCAAAGCGTGTGCATCAGCCTATAGTCGCCCAGAAAATTCTATGAAAAAAAATAAATCTATCATACCTGCCGGATATCTGAATATGTTTTTCTGTGAGATGCTTCTCCATGGCTTCGAGTACGGTGTAAAGTGCGCGGCCGATGTAGGCGTTGTTCTCATAGCGGAAGAGGTAATAAAGGTCGTTGAGGACCCGCGTCAACATCGCTGGACGGTCCATGTACGCCACCGCCGCCGTCAAGATCTGCCTCTCATTGGCGTCCCCAGTGATCTACACACAAAATAAATCTCCTTGAAAAAATATACAAATAAAACCAATTAACCGTCAGCGTCTTATCGCTGATCATGCATTCGATGATAAAATTTTATGAATTATGTTTTACGCCGATACGGCAATGTGTCACGAGTACGTTTACATTTGAAACCGTTTGCAAACAACTAATCAATCGCTCGTTTATGTAGTTTACTCCGACAAAGCGATTCCTTGTCCACCTGACAGTTTAAGACCTAAAATTGACAGACGCGATGCGATAATTCAAGACGAGCGTCGTGTACGAATGCAATACGGAACGAAGTATATAATAACGCTTCATAGGGCTTAGACACGAGCTAGTCTGGACTCGATCACATCTAGAGTCCTACGTGCAATACAATTTTTTTGTATATTATGGTAAATAATGATTTTTCGATAAGCGTATCCGATAGGAGGTCGTATATTGACACGCTTGCCACGATTCAACCACTTCAGTTTTCATGATGTGTTGAACTAAATCGATTTTTTCGATAAGCTTATCGGCTCTAAGATGGCCATGGACTTGCCCATTGCGGTAGGATAGCTTGATTATATGTATAAGGTGCCATCCAAATAAAATCGATAGGCGATTTGTAGTTGCCTATACGATACGATTGCTTCATATCGACTTCTAGATCGACACACGATTTTGATATTTCTGATTCGCTAATGTCCTACTTCCTACTAGAGACCTTAGTTACCTTTAGTTGCCTAATTATTCTGCTCTACCGATTCTAAGCTGCCAAACTTAACATCGCTTTAATCGATTAGCTAATCGATCGCTAGCCGATATAGAAATATGACGATCGGGACACGACCCACCGATTCGATGCTACACAACAATTACCGATTATCTCGATGTAGTTGTTCGATGCAGGTTGCTATATGATATGGCCACACCTCTGGTTACTCGATGACTATTACACCAACTCTAAACTGCAAATGTTAAAATCGATTTATTCGATTAGCTAATCGATCGCTAGCCGATATAGAGATACGACGATCGCGACACGAACTATCGATTCGATGTTGCACAACAGTTATCGATTATCTCGATGTAGTTGTTCGATGCAGGTTACTATATGGACACACCCCTGGTTACTCGATGACGGCTACACCAACTCTAAACTGCAAAAGTTAAAATCGATTTATTCAATTAACTAATCGACTACTAGCTGTTAAAACAGCACGCGCATCGCGATATGACCACTAAATTCGATGTTACACAACAATTATCGATTATTTCGATGTAGTTGTTCAATGCAGGTTGCTATACGGATACACCTCTGGTTACTCGAAGACTGGTACAACAACTCTAAACTGCAAAAGTTAAAATCGATTTATTCAATTAATTAATCGACTACCAGCTGTTAAAAGGCCACGCGCATCGCGATATGACCACTCGATTCTATGTTACACACCAATTATCGATTATCTCGATGTAGTTATTCGATGCAGGTTGCTATATGAACAGACCTCTGGTTACTCGAAGACTGGTACACCAACTCTAAACTGCAAAACTTAACATCGATTTATTCGATTACCTAATCGATCACTAGATAGTATAGGGACACACCCATCGCGACACGAGCGCACGATTCGATACTATAAAATAGTTATCGATTATGTGGATGAAGTTGCTCGATACCGGTTAGTATCTAGACACCTCCTCGCCAGCCCACTATTCCAATACATTTAGTCCAATGTTGCATGATATAATATCGAATACCTGGATGACCAAGCTTATACCGGTATTTTTTTTTCATTGGTAAATCGTGTTTTTTGGAAATTATATTTAGATACAAATTACATACTGATGAAATATAAATAATATTTTTCGATCTTACCTACATAATACAAATAATAAATAATAACAATAACAAGTACTTTACCGTAAATGTACCCTTATATTCTACTGATATTGTAGCAGTTTTTCATTACCTGAAAATATGGATAAAACAACGGTTCACAAAGCTCCCTGCCTACTAAATTTTATGAAAATCGTTGGAGCCATTTCCGAGATTCAGATTGTTTATGTATGGATGTATATATCTACAAGAATTGCTCATTTAAAGTTATTATTAAATTTATTCGACTAATTAATCCAGCATTACCTGGTACATATATGTCCACAGTCACACCCATAGCTAACAGACCACAAGTTGTATCCATTTGAAGCATTGATAATAATCCTTAGCCAACGATTAATATTGATTGTTTCGATGGACTTATTAGGTAGAAACGGTATTAGAATATCATGATGTGATAAATATTTTAATATGCACCGTAGAATAATTAGAGTTAATACAATCTTCTCTAAGTGATTACCCTCACTTGTATAGACATGTATTTGCAGACTCAAGCTGGCACCATCATGCCATGCAAATGCCTAAATGAAATTTTTCTAATTTTACTCCATACTTACTTCTTTCATCAATATCACCATAATATGTACTATAATATTTAGACCACCTAAATATGAAAAAATAAGTATTTTTAAAATTACATGAGAGATTAAATTGATTATCTATGTAAAGTCACTTTAATATTAAAAAGTGGCTCAAAAAATGCCACTGATAATGTGAAACTCAGAAATTAATTCAAATATGGGCACAATTGACTGAGCTATACCAGTCTTTTAGTAACCTATTTGTAACAAATTAGAAAAGAGGTACTTTTAAGATTTCAGCAACATCAAAAACTATTGTGTTCTCCAATTACCACCCTTTGGTTTAATAAATGAATATTAAACAGATTGTAGGACACCATTAAATTTATGAAAGAAATTACACATAAATCCTAATATAAGAATGAATGAACAAAACAACTAAAAATATGAATGAATTATGAAAAAAAAATGTTTAAGAAGCACATCAGGTCTGTAAAGATAGCTATTTTGGACATGGTGCTCTCTCCCAACCCTGTGAGGAACCTGGTGTGATGATAATAATAATTTTGTTTATGAAATACAATATACTTACAGTTCTAGCTGGGATGTCATGTCTCTTGCAAGCGCCATGATGAGTGCAGTACAGGCCGAGGAATTCAAGTGGTCTGTTTACGCGGCTTACGAGCCCAGGAATATCGCAGCGGACTTCAACACTTGAAGATGTTCCTTCATTCACTGTCATTACAGCTGCTGCACCAGTTCCGGCCAAGTTGGTACCAGATATGTCCAGCGACTCAAGCAGGGGCAGGCTAGTTACTATCTTGGAAAGCACCTTGTTTGGATTGGTATACTTTCCTTGTCGTTCGTTGGACTGAGACAGATCCAAATGATGAAGAGTCTTCAGCGTAGTAATCCACTGGATCATTTCATTGGACCATACCACAGCATGCAGTACAAGAGATTTCAAATTGTTCAACTCATGGAGTGACCAAAGAGAGCTGGCTGAATTGTATTCTGTGAGATCAAGATGAGTGAGGTGTCTGAGAGCGCAGAGGAACAGCAGGGGAAAGACAGTGAGTCCACGGCATTGGATGGACAGCTTGCGCAATTTCAATGCAGTGATTACTTGGTCTTTGTGAGTTACCGTCTCATCCTGCATCTGCACGTGAGATAGCGGGCCAAACTTCAATGAAATAAGATTATGGGCATGTTCATTGATGATGTCCATGCTGCGTTGAGACAAGTAGTCGCATTGAACGAGTTCCACTTCCCGCGGCTGATGCTCCATCAGCGCTTGCAGCCCTCTATCCGTGATGCGAGCGTTCTTTAGCTTGACGGACTCCAATCGCACCTTGGAGCGGTCGCGCAGCATACTGGCAATGTTGTCATTCACCTGGTACTCCCTCTGGTACGTCTGCAAAAGCCGCTCGCACAGCTCAGCTGGTAATCTGATGTCGTCCTTCAATTTGCGCCAGCAGGTAGTCGGCACGGTGACGGAGATGGTACTGAGGTTAGCGGCGATCAGCTCCAGACACTGCTTGCTGAGCGGATCTGGCGAGTTGTCGTACATCGCTATCACTTTCTGGTCTGTAATTACATCAATAGTATACTCGTTCAAATTTTCCATCTTGACTTGCTGTGATGTAGTTCCTTCACCCAAGCAACATTTCACCGAGGGGAGCTGTATCGCTCTGGAGGTTGTTGCTGATCGGAGCTCAGGTTTGTTGTTTGTTTGTAGGTCTTACTCAAGAGCAGACTGAAACTGAAATGATAAAATATGCTCCGCGAGTACGATTTATAAGCACTATTCCGCACAACGCAACGACAATCACAGGGTTGCTAGACTTTGATTCGTAATAAATACTAAAGCGATTAACCTATTTTTATTTTATTCTAAAAAGAAATTTGTTTAAATACTTATTATAAACTATGAAAAGAAGTGTTATCTATGATGCATTACTTTGCAGCATATCAAATAAATTACTGCCCCACATACTACTGTTACATCAATTCGAGTAAAATATTGACGATACGATGTCTATTCAACAACTTCTATTGTCTAGGTTTTAATATTATGGCATGTATTTATTTCATAAATCTTACTTACACCCTATATATTTAAATATATATCGGTGCTAATTATGTTTAAGTATAAATGTTTGATATTTTATTTTGTGAATTTTTAGCTACTCTTTCTGATTTTTCGTATAAATAGTATGTATATAGGTCTAACTGTGATTAGAAATGACATAAACTGTTTTATTAACCTAACATAATTTAAACAAAAAATAGTGGGTGTTAGTAAATAGAATTGGCATAATCTAAATGTTCTGTGTACAGTAATTAACTGAGCTAATAATTATTATACAGTTATTAATCTGCCTATCGTACTGTTTAAAATTCATAGCTAAATAAGTATGACTATAAACGATAACGACATCTTTGATTATTGCTTGACTCTTCATTACGTGTTTCATATAAAAAATCTTATGTACTTATGACATATTTCAATGTTTTATAATTCATTGAACAGCATGTGTTACATTACTATTATTCTCATAATAGAAGTGCATCTGTATATTAAACTTTTCAGTAATTCAAAGAGTATAATTGACTATAATATATCTTTGTTTTAAAATTCATATGAAGGTTTATACGGTTTATTTAATTGTGAACTAATATTTTTCTACTATGCGCAATGAAATTTTCATAGACTGGTATAACTTAAAACCATAGACAACGCGCCTAATCTGTCAGCCGCGCTGTCATGGTTGGGTCCAAACAATCTATTATTATTTGGGTAAAGTTGTTCTAATTTGATTTTTATAGTCGTTGCCAATTTATTTCGCTAGGCGTATGTAAAAGAATAAAAGACATTTTATTACTAAAAATATCTTCGCAATTCCGAAATGTACACGTAACTTTTTAATGAAACTTATAATATACAGTTATCCTCCAAGTTAATTATAAATTAAGTCTCTAATTCGTCTATGGAACCACTTTAATAAAAAAAACTATAGTAGGTACTAATTTTGCTGTTGAGAGTAGAATAGGCTGGAAATAAATATTTACGCAGAAAAAATGTACTATAAACATCTCATATTTATCTTTTGAAAAATATAATTCTTCCATCAGGATTGAACTACCCACAAAATAGAAATCATTAATATTCATAAATTCAGCAGTGTTAATCGAAAGCATACCAGACACAAAGATATTCTCGCATACATAATGTTAGTAATGATGGGGTGCATAATTAAGGCAACGATGTTGAGGTGAGTGGCGAACCTCAGAATTTAAATTTTTGCACAACCAATGTTATAATAATAATCACTAACATTTTGTCTCGACTGTTTAATAAAAATTCAAGTTAAGAAAAGGAAGCAAAATAGGGTAAACCTGAAGTGTGATTATTAATATGGAATAAACAATAATATCATCTGTAATATTTATTCCATATTTCATATTGCCAATGTTGTTTCGTATTCACGTATAATACTTAGTCGTAGAATTAATCTTTACGAATACATTAAATATATTTATAGTACGAAAAATTTCAAATCTATAAGCCACAGGTGTGTTAAGAAAGTTTGGTTAAAACTCAGAAGACAATATTTTTATGTCTGACTATTTAAACTAACACTAAAATGACATACGCAAAGTCGAATGAAAAAGCAATTAACCATAGGATGACGATTACTTATCTTCAAATACTGTGAAGAAAACTTTATTATTTCATTAAGCTATTAATAAACATACGTACCTGTTGATCCGAACTTACTTAAAGTATTGTATTCACGGTATTTCTGAAGTTGCTAAGGAAAATTTCGAGGCTATTTCAGTAACAGTACAAAAATAGCCACGTCGTTTAACATATTAATGAAACTGAAAATGACACTACAAGTACAAACGATGACTTAACAAGTGCCTGACGTGTTTACACTGCAATATTATTCTAACAAAAACTTGGTATTAATCTATCATAGGCAAAATATGCAATAAGCAATA
Source organism: Microceris miodesmiata (assembly GCA_018245735.1). Classification (NCBI taxonomy): domain Eukaryota; kingdom Metazoa; phylum Arthropoda; class Insecta; order Lepidoptera; family Hesperiidae; genus Microceris; species Microceris miodesmiata. Next base: position 12,700 of record DWEC01000925.1, read on the forward strand.
TCATATAACTGTATTGGCGGAAATATGACAAAGTTTTGACTTCCATACTGATTGTAATGCTGTAACACATAGTTTCAGTTCAAGGAACTATCTATTCCTGCGAACTACGTGTGCTGCTTGAAAATACTTCGGATTTAGTCCTCAAGTGACTTCCTAACTAATACCTATACTATACAAACTTCGTTTACTAATTCCAAGGCGTGTATGTAACAGATATAAGATTCTTCACGGGTCTTAAAGCATATTTAAACTTATGGGCAATCACATCTTATTGGTTTAGCATTTAAAATGTCTGGTATGTTTGTTATGATCATCATCAGCCTATCTTAGTCGGGCTCTATCAAAAGGGGGTTTATGCCTGTAATCTCCACGCTGGGCATGCGGGTTGGAGATCGCAGGGCACGGCTTTTCGCACCGCGTCGACGATGCTGCCCGTCGGCGGCCAGGGCATTTGACCGTGTTTATATAGGCTGCGCTGTACCGCAATCAGCTGGTCGCCAGAGCCTCGTCTGTTGTAGCAGGGTGTAGTACGTGCAGGTGAGGTTGGCTTAGGTTCCTGAGATGGTGTTTGGAAACTTTTACACCCCTTGATATGATACTATACATGAATCAATTTAGTACAATAATAGTACATTGATTGAACGGAAGCCACAGCTTATGTACCACGACCATGCTACAGCATTTAAAAAAATATTATTTCTTATTAACACGTACATATTTTCACGCTAGGTCCCTAACAGGATAGGCAGAGAGCATGGAGTAACAAATATTTATATCCTTGCAGACCTACCCTATTTTTAATTCATTTTACTTAGTAAAATAAGCAAGAAGTTCTATATGGTCTTAGTTATTTACATTGTTTAATAAGTAAATGTTTACTTTCTAAACGTTATGTGTAAATAGAAATTCTACTCGTACATTTTATTTATACAATATTGATTGTATTATTTTATAACCTGTATTTGTAATTGTATAGTGCTTGGATTTTAAACCAGGACTCAATTAGACGCGTTGCTGCATTTGGCTACAGAATATTCTGTTTGACTACTATAGGTAGTTTATTGCGTAACTAGATGTGCCTGCGACTTAGTTAGTTTGGAAATCAAAGCTTTTTCTAAAATTGAAGTAGCCTAAGTTACTCCTTATTCTCTCAGCTATCTGCCAGTCAAAGTCCCGTCAAAATCGGACAGGATTAGCCGGAACAAACAGACAGATAGACAAGCAGATAAACATTGTATAAAATGTTATTTTGATATATGTACCGTGTATATATAAATATGCATTGAGTAAAAAGCGGTTATTTTAATATTACAAACAGATACTCCAATTTTATTTAATTGTATAGATAAAGCATACTTAAAATGACAATAAAGTAACATCACGTGTGTTGAAGGGAAAGGCATAAGAGTGTAATACATTCACACGTCTCACCAGTCACGTTAACATGGTGGTCCCATGGAATCGATAGCTGGTCTATCGCCATACAAACTTCGACACACTACCTGAAAATCTAAGCTATAGAAATCCAATAGTACCCGACCCGGGAGTCGAACCCGAAGCCGATTAGCAGTTGCGTTTGCAATTTGCAGACACAAGTAACGAGCCAGCCAATTTCCAAATTTAAATCAGTTTTTAAAATTTAATTGCAATTATAATAGTAATAAACATTTAAAAAGTTTGGAGCCCTCCAGTTAAGTGGAGGGACGACGATATACACAAAGTGGCTGGCAGCGGTTGAATTCGAAGAGCTGAAGATCGAGCTCAGCAATGGACGGGAGTAGGCTGATAATGATGATGGTGATGATGGTGTCTGATGATGATGTCCGATGATGACGTCCGATGGTCATGTCCGGTGATGATGTCCGATGATGATGTCCGATGATGATGTCCGGTGATGATGTCCGATGATGCTGATGTCTGATGATGATGTCCGATGATGATGATTATGTCCGATGATGATGATGTTCGATGATGATCATTATTTCCGATGATGATGATGTCCGATGATGATGATGATGTCCGATGATGATGATGTTCGATGATGATCATTATTTCCGATGATGATGATGTCCGATGATGATGATGATGTCCG
>DWEC01000926.1:0-14790 GCA_018245735.1 Microceris miodesmiata
ATCCCCGAAGGGGTAGGCGGAGGAGTGTAGTACACCCTCATGTTTCACCAGTTACGTTTAAGTCCCACAATGGAATAGGTGGTGAGCCTATTGCCATACACCGGGCACACACTCAGTTAAATAGAAAAACCAATTTTTAAAACATGTAACATTAGGATTGGGCACTAATTACGGTTGGGGGACGTGGGTTCGATGCTCATATCGGACAAATATTTGTTAGATGAGCACGACTATCTGTTTCGTATATGTATGAGATGTATGACATGTATTAAATATTATATCATAGCACTTGCTTTAACACAGTCAAGAAAAATATCGCGCAGGAACCTGCACACACTAAAATTCTTCATATAATGCTTTGTGGTATGCGAAGTCTGCCAATCTTCATAAGGTCATCGTGGCAAACCATGTGTTTAAAGTTTCTTATTCTGATAGGAGACTTATGCTCCAACAGCGTAAATATAACACATATAATGATAATGATGACTGTAAGGTTATTATGAGTGAGGAGTTCAGTATGTTTGACCAATTCTCTAACTATCGTGTCTCAAGTGGTGTCGCGTAAAAAGCGTCCCAAGATATATTTCAAAAGATACAACTTTACCTCAGGCTCCGACAAAGTCAGCCACCCGTTCCTTATCTCAGCAGGATCAGCATCTTCCAGAGATATCGAGGATAGTGCCCTTTCTCGTCTCCACTGATTAGGCTCCCACCAGTTCACGCGGTCCAGGGAACGATGGAAGTTGTGAGTCTTCATATTTAATAACTTAACCAATCACTTAATACAATCGAGTCACAGGATTTACGAGGTCTTCGGTCACAAGTGTGAAAACATATAGGAACCCTTAGGCGAAGTAGACTGGAAATTTTTTTGGAAAATATATTTCTCAAAATAACTTTTTTAAGATCAATGACTAGATAAATAATCACATTTAGCAAGAAGACAGATAACACTTTTAATAATTCAATAATCTTTAAGACCAGAATTAAGTACTTTTGAAAATAGAATCTTCTACGAAATCTTAATAGAATACATTTATAAGGTGTGATTATCTAATTAAAATTATCAACGTAATCAATTATATGTAATTTTTATCTTAACTCCCCTAAAACGTCTTTCGTCAGCCGCTTGGCAATAACTGAATGAATGCACAACCAACCCCGTCGAGGGTGGATGTTTGTTTGTTTCTCCTTTGCTTAGCAACGGGCCACATGGCGATGTCAATGTCATGGTGCCATGAATAACTCATGACCTTCATTATGGCCCCGCTAACTTGACCTGGTTCGAGATTAGTTCTTTATTACTGATCGTCTGAGTAACACACGAGAACGGCATAGGGTTTGATTTTTAAGTGCATACGTACTGAAAAAAAATTATAATTATAGTGATATTACATGAGGAGAAACCGATAAAAAATTTGATATATAGATACGTACTTTTCGTCAGTTCATTTGAACGAAATAATTCTTTACGTTCGTTAAAATCATTCAAAATAGTTCCCTTATTGATTGATGGCTTTAACTTTTATTCACTCTGAGAGCAAGACCCGTGTCTAAATATATTCTTGCTGTTTAAGCAATAGCTTAACGATAGGAATAGGTGTGGTGTTCGAAGAACCAGGAATATTATTGGTCTGTACTGTTGTACTGGGTGGCTAAGTAATAGTTCCAGTCCATAGTTTTTTGAATATCCGAAGCCTGGGTAACTTCTGTTATACTTACATGCAACTTTAGTGAATTTTAATTTAACTTGTATATATGAACATATTTATGTACAAGAAGCATGTAAGGATAGAGATAGCACTCGGTGTTCTCTGCCTGCCTCAAAGGAATCTGGCATGGTAATATAGTAGGTAATAATAATAAATATTTATTTGTTTGTCATAAGGTATTTATGTGAAAATATTTGAGAATATATTACAAACGTAACAAAACGTAACAAAATAAAGTGAAAATCAATCAATAACGAAAAAATAATAACAAAATGAACAATATAAAGTGCTTATAGCTTGCAAAGAGAGCAAATATTAAGAAGGGAACGTAAAGAAGACAAAGAGTTTAATATTTGCGGTTCTATTTGGCAAGTCGGTGAATACTTCCGCAAGATTTCATTTTACTTACGATTGTATTGAAATACTTGACTTGGACCAGTGAAGAGGGTAACGCAGATATGGTTTTGTTCATTTAAACCTTTTTTTTTCTTTTGTCGATAACTAGGCCAATGAAATATTTGTGCTTATCATGCTTTATTATGGTCTCATTCTTACGTGCCATAGATTAAATATTACATATCTATGTACACCATTGAGATATAAAATCGTGCTTGTAATAAAACATTACATTAGTAACCTTTAATTAAAAATTCATTTGAACAACTAAAAATATTGTACCGATCACATTTGACTTTACATTATTGAAATTAAAGCAATGTAAATTGAATTGTAAATATTTTTTCTGGACCTGCTCTTATGTCTCTGGAACTATGTCTCTCATACAATTCATAATGTTTTAGACAGTATACACAGTATCAAAGTACAGTCGTGTCCATCAATGTCTCAATTCATAAATTATTCCAAACTTTCAATGATTAAACATTGTATCAGTTATTTAGTTGTAACTTGTTAGTAACTTAACCTCAGTAGCACGGAATATGAGTTTGTGTGCGACGTATGGCTGTAGATTTACCATTTTTCTATAGAACCTATAATATAACCGGGAGTAGAGTAATACAATGCTGTTTCATTTAAAAAAATCAATTTAAAAATGGTTTAGTAAAATTGTTAGTTACCATTTAGTTATGTATTTATAGGTACAGACATTTTAACTAGTTAGGTACTCTTAGTACTGAATCAGACAGCTTTGGTCTGAGACCAAAGCTGAACATTTTAAAAAAGTAAAAATGTTACCAGAAGCGTTTTTAAATTGATTTGAACTATGTAATCGTAAAGAGGGTAAATTTAAGTTTAAGGTTTCATGTATTACGAGTAGTTTTGAATATATCAGGAAGGGGCAAGTCTCAATATTTAATTTTTTTTTATGTTTCACTAAAATACATCTTTGCTTTAAGCCCGAATGTAAATATAAGGTTATTTAAAATCAGTGTCGTATTTTAAGGTACAGGTAAATATTTCCCGCCAAATAATAGATAAATAAATCTATACATTTTATATAATAATTATCTTCACGAAACTTTATTTGCAATATTATATTTAATTATACGAAACTATTACGTTGCAGTGGATTAAAATATCACCGAAATAATTTATCCAATCCCTGATGTAGTTGGCACATTTGTGTCTGGATAATGGAGTCATGTCAATTTCGAAGCCTGGCAATCAGACCTCGGCAGCCCGACCGTCGCGATCGTTCCCATTATTATTAAAATTATAAATTTAGTACCCTCTCACGTGGTTCTTGGATTTTACATGTATAGCCACACATTTTATATATATTATAAAACGTAACTGTACGCCAGTGATCGCCGAAGAGGTAGGCAAAGGAGTGTAGTGCATGTTCGTTTTACCAGTTATGTTTACGTCCCACAGTGGAATAGGCGGTGAGCCTACTGCCATACACGGTACAGATCCAGACTCCGAGTCACTATTAGACATTTCTACTAGAAACTCTGAGCTTAGAAAAATCTTATAGTACAATCTGGTCAAAAATTATTTTATTCGTTTATTAGCATAGCATTGACATAATCGCATTAATGCATAACTGACGGCGTTAATATTATGAGTTGCTCTATTTCTGTATATGGGCAATTATATTTTGTCATTCGTGAAACAAACACTGTACATAAATAATGTCACTTATAAAATGTAGGTATTACACAAATGTTTGTATACAAATGTAGCAGTAAGTGGTATACATGAATGACTTAAGCCCCCTTAGATGTGACATGGCTGCTTTTTAATATTTCATCTAACAGAAAATTATATCTGATATATCCGTGTTCTTTGCCTAGTCCGTAAGAATTGTGACGTGACGACATAAGCAATAAACATATACCAGCGTGACTTTTACATCTGACATAACTGTTGTATATCCCATTTGTAAACCAATCATCATCAGCCTGCTTCCGTCCACTGCTGGACAATTCCTCTCTAATAGCCCGCCACCGAGCTCGATCTTCAGCTCTTCGTATCTGTAAATACACTGTAAATCAATAAATGTTGTTAATAAGATGGTCGACGTTAGCCTGCTAGAGCCTAGTCCGTTGTATAGCACGATGTACCACAGACAGGTGTCGTCGTATTAATAATAGAATTCATCATCATCATCATCATCATCAGCTTATTCCCGTCCACTGTTGGACGTAGGCCTTTCCAATTCGCTTCATGTTATTTGTTTCTCTGAGTGAAATCATTACCGGCAAGAATCTTCATGAGCCCGATCGGTCCACCATCCCTTACCCCAATTTGTACCCCTCGCCTCGCTTCATTACACTTTCGATTTGGACATCTGTTTTATAATTATACACGTTCGTTTACCCGTAGTTATAGATGAATGCTATTTGTAAATACTTAAGATGAAATAAATGCACTTATTTCCATAGTAAGTATGAAATGTTTGCGTAAATCTAACAAAACAGATGAAACATGTTGAATCACTTAAACATGACCATTGAAATACTAAAACCTGATCATTGAATCGCTTAAAAATGATCATTGAATCGCTTAAAAATGATCATTGAATCAATAAAATACAATCACTAAATTATCAATGAGTCATGTCAATCGGATAGTTGCTAAACATACCTAAACATTAATGCTATTCTATGCGAAATGACTAAATGCCATTTTGATAACTACGGTATCATTATTAAATTTTCAAAGACATTAAATCCTTTTACGCCTGTAAATTTACATTCCTGTTGTTCCACCTGACTGTTCCACCATTCTACCGTTCCACCGTTGGACACGGTCTTGACTCAGAATGAGAAGGGTTAAGGCCATAGTCTGCCACGCTGACCAAGTGCGGGTTGGCAGTGGCTTATTAGTATGAGTACATTTAAAGCGGAAAGTTATTGAAGCTCTCATTTAACATTTCTTCAAAACTGTTCGTATGATTAAATAACAAGTACTGAGTAGTACCTACCTACCTACAATGTTTCTTACAGAAGATTTCACAAAGGAATGTAAAAGAAAAATAACAGACGGTAACAGCGCAACTAATTAGCTCATTATGTAGATATTCTTCTAGAAAAACTTATAGCAGACATACCCGTAGCGAAATTGTCTATGCCGTTTGAGATCTTTGTATGGTTCTATGTCGCATGCAGGGGTTGTACCTCGTTACAGAAATACACACGTAAAATATTGTATTAAGTAAATGAATTGAAATTAACAATTAGGTATTATTATTGTTAGGTATATCTTTATTAGTATTTTTCAAAATACCAAATATAGATCGAACTGTCCGGCGTGATGATGGAGTTCGTCATTTATGTCTAGCAGTTGACGGAAACAGGCCGATTATGATGATAAGTGTTTTTAAATTATCTTGAAAAATTAAAAATTTGCAACATTTTTGTTTATCGCGCCTAAAAATGTCATGTTTTGATTATTTAAAAATGTGCTAATTTGATGAGTTATTTTTGTAGCCAGGATAATTTAGTCGTTTAAATTTCAACCACCACACCGGTATTCTAAGTGCAAATCCTGGTGAGTTCCTCTTTCATATCATCAAGTCAAGTCCCTTACGGGGTAGGCAGAAAGTAACGAAAGTCAATTAAGAAGTGTCTTAATTGACTTTCGTGTAAGAGTAGTGACTCTTACGTACTTCGTTTGCATTCATTACCCTCTTCATACACGCGCGCCCGCTTCGGAAACATCTGACTTGCCGGCTAGTATCTGGACTATCAGGTCCCTAAAAAAAATAAAAGTACATCTTAAAAAAGGAGATCGCGAGAGCATCTAATCTTATATTTTATTCAACTTTATTATACACCCCTCAGTAAGATTTCTGCGCTCAGACATTTGTCACTTGTAGAGATATTTTTATTGGATTGTCAGCGAAGACATAATTGATAAATGAATAAAGTGAAAGGATCCTTCAGCTCCAAATTAAATCAAGCGAGCGCACTCAGCAATGGCGTTCTCGTTCTTTATTGTGAGGAAAAAATAAGATACTGAAGACATTTTTATATAATATGTTGATTAATTTTCAATGTTACATTTTTAGTGTTTGGTCCGCGCACGTTTAATGACGTACATACATATATGGAACTTTGTTAAACGTTGTTTTGATTAAAGTTTATTTCTAAAATAGGACTCGAGTTGTAAATGTCTACGTAATAGCATCCAAATAACTAAATCGATGAGGACTGTTTTCCTATAACATTAAAAAGTACTGTAACACAAACTGGTTTTACTTCAAATATTAATATGTAAAACAATTTGATAAACAGACAGCTTAAGTTGTCGGTTTCCTAAATCTATATCCCGTACCCACGGGAACTCCAATAATGAGAGACTATAACTAAATTCAATGTATTTAACGATATACATAATTGAATTTCTGAGATAGCTCATTTCAGGGACTCTATCGTTCTAAGGACTACAGCACACGGTCACACTGTAAGTCAATTGTTTATTCATGAAAAGTAACATTTATTCAAATTCTTATTCTATTCCTTTCGTTTTGTGTAGCGTTTTTAATATTTACATTTTTACAGCGACAATGTTGTGTATAAAGTTTATTATAGAAAAAAAAACTAGCAAATAAATGGGGTCCACACGCTTTAACGACATCGTGACTCGTTGCGAAGACTGTTAGAGAATGTTGGATTACTTCTTTGTGAGTTTAGGCTGTAAACATACTATATATTATACGAAATTGATTCTTTCGTATGTTATTGCCCTAAGCACGCCCCGTCCCGTTTACCGGAAATTAATTAAATCCGCAGTCATCTTGCGACGACATTATTCAGTGTTTGAGGACTGACAGACAGATGGGGTCTCTTAATTAAAATTTGTAAATAGCATGATCGGCCGCTTATGAAAGCGGATTGTTCTAACGCGTTTATTATTAAATACGCCATTAATCATTTTCATTTTGACTCGAACATCATTAATTTGAGTTAATTAACTTTACTCTGCTGTTTCATTCAAGTAAAAGAAAGGAGAATTTCATTAAAATCCCATTTATGGTCTAAGGGGACTCTAAGTGTCAGTTTGCCTTATCGCCTCTTTGGTCGATTGATCGCAAGTTTGATCTCTGATGCAGTCCTAGATTTGATCGCCGGGTCAAGCAAAGTATAAACTATTGGGTTTTTCTGATTTCCAATTTTTAATAGGAGAGTGGAGAGTGGAGTCTGACTTTTTACTAGGTGTAAGGCAATAGGCTCACCATTTATTCGATGTTGGAAAATATAACGCAACTAGTAAATCTTAAAGTGTACACCTCTCACTACCATTCGGGGAAATAAAAGCGAGCTGATTTTTTATGTTAAGGATCAGTTTAAAAATGACGTTAACCAATAATTATATTACACTTTCTTATTCAATATTATATGCTTTTATTAAAAAGAAAATCAAATATATAGATATATATTACAGATTGCTCCAAACTTCAGTTAAACAATCAACCATTGTAAAAAAGATATTTTTCACCAAAAGACTAATATTTAAGTCATGCAACATTACATAGTATCCTACTCTTGCTATTGTTCGAACAGATTGGTTTTAATTTTGAAAAATGTTTAAAAATAACCCTAGTATTTTTGAAAACGCTAACAAAAAACTGTTCACTATAATGAAACTCTATGATGGAATGAAACAAAGCCCGATTCGGACAAAAAAAACTCATTCACGGATGAAAAAGTGAGATCTATAGATAGTCGCTATTGCTCTCATTGTTTCATCTTCCGGTTCGCGTCAAATCTAAATAATCCAAAGTTATTTGCAAAATCACGATCGTAAACAGAAATACCTATACTTTAGTAAGTCCTGACAATAATTTTAATATAAAAAATAGACCAAACATCAAACATTTTTAAATACTATAATAAAATATAATAAATAAATTAGTCAATATTGAAATAAAATGTTTGAGTATTTACAACTGGTACGTATAAATCAATAAAAGGTCTTTTTAAAAGCTAACTACTGAAAAAACTAACGGGCAGACAGACGTATGTCATCGGCCTAAAAATTTACAAAAGTAGTTAATTTTTGATAACAATCATTATGTACGTTTTAAAATAAGGTACTGTTCAATCATGTCTGTGGTCGTCAACATGTTGCGTTAAATTCTATTTTATTGTCGAGGAATGTTTTATGGTCTGCTTATTCGTAGTTCTCGTGGCTGCTGAAAATGATCGAGACGGGCAGCGCCGACAGTGAATCACCTTGCGCTAACAATGACACAATCCCCGCGACTGCGGTCAACAATATTATATCGGTAAATATCAAATTATATAAGTAGAATTTATGATTATGAGAGTATTCCAAGGTTCGAACTTATGGAATATACGAATTACGAAGAGAAGAGAATATGTATTTATTCCTTATTGCTCAATCTTAATGTATTCAGAGCTCTGTACGTATAAATGTACGTACAAATATAAATATATATATAAAATAGATTAAATAATCTAGATTATAATGGAAAAATGCCACAAATGCCGGATATTATAGTACAAATATATAAAACTTTACATAAAACACACTAGAATATTAAATTAAGAAGCTAATTGAAAATATTAGCTTCCCACACGTGTATAATTGCACACAATAATTTTCTTTGTAATATTGTGTGCAATGAAAATTATTTTACGTCTACGCACGATAAACGTCCCTAAAAGCATCACAAGTGGAAACAGTCATGTCATTATTCATTAAACATTCTCGGCCACCATTGTGTCTTGTGCGCTCATTAGCCCTAATGAGACACAACAAGTTTCCTTATTATGTATGTATTTCCTTATTATCACTGTTTCCTCATAATTATTGTTTTCCGCCTTATTTTTATGTTGTGTCGTCTCCTGTACCGCTTCTATTTTTTTTTTTGGTTCAAAACGGCTATTTCTTCCCGCAAGCTGTCATCATTATCCGAGTTATAAGTATAATACAACGTTACAACAGATAAAAAAAAAATATTTTAAAGTAAAATGCGATATTGTATTATCGCTCATATTAATTCTTAATACTTCAAACACAATAGCTATATTTTTAAATTTCATTACGCAAACAACGATTAGTGTAACATTGTCTGTCTTTAACGAGTTTTTATGTACAAAAGTTTTATTTATGTATAAAAACACATTTAACATATTAAAAGCATTATTTTTTTCACGGACAAAGCTAGAGTCAGAAATGAAGATTATATATAAACTAAATTATCCTTAAAGGATTTTTAAAAGGCTGCGTGATTGCAAAAGTTATAATAGCATAAAAAACTCATTTTGTCATACTTAAGTTAATATAGTAACAAAAGCATAAAGCATAAAGTAATAAAAGTAAAAGACGGTTAAAGTATACTTGTAGAACGATATTATTTTTAAAAATAAATTAATATAGTACGGCAAACGTGAAAATCCACGCTGCCCTTTTTTTAAACGCGCATTTGTGCACTAGATGTATGACTTTTTAAATATCTTATATTAACCTTGTTCTTTAGGAAACTCTAAAAGAAGATGTGGACATCGCGCGTTCCGAGGCCACGTTCCGGCACACCGTACAAAATATTAGTCAACTGAAGGAGCAAGTGCTGTCACCACCGTGCTATGTAAGGTGTCTTCCGTGGAAGATCCTGGTTCTCATCCGACACACCACCACACCGGAACGTCAGCAACAGAAAGCTTTAGGCATATTCTTGCAGTGCAATGGGGACTGCGATTCTCCGGGCTGGTCGTGCTACGGTTTGGGTGAACTTAAGCTTCTGTCCTACAAACCAGATGGCGAACACTTATGTAGGAAATTGCATCACATGTACCATTCGTAAGTACACGTTACATATTTTTATTGTGCAGATCATTTAAATTTTAATCTAAAATAAAGCTTAAATCCTCAGAAAAGAAGATGACTGGGGATTTGCACATTTCATATCGTGGAAGGACCTAATGGAGCCTGATAATGGCTTTGTAAAAGACGACTGTATTTCTATCGAGGCGCACGTTATGGCAGAAGCGCCTCATGGGGTTTCATGGGATTCCAAAAAGCATACTGGATATATCGGTATCCTTCCCAAAACATTTTGCTTTTGAATAAAAGTTATAAGGATTTTCGCTGTCCTAAAATATTTCGTTTTCACTTTTAACAGGCCTTAAAAATCAAGGAGCTACCTGCTACATGAATTCCCTTTTGCAAACGCTGTTTTTCACAAACGTTCTTCGCAAGGCAGTTTACAAAATTCCGACCGTAGGAGACGACAGCTCCCGCTCGGTGGCCTTTGCACTTCAAAGGGTGTTCTACGACCTTCAATTTTCCGACAAGCCGGTCGCAACTAAGAAACTTACGAAAAGTTTCGGATGGGAAACATTGGACTCATTTATGCAACACGACGTGCAGGAATTTCTTCGGGTGAGTCGAATATTTAATTAAATATGTATCTGAACATCCGGCCGTTCCAATTAACGACTCTGCTTTGTTCCACGAAGGTACTGTTGGACAAGTTGGAGAACAAAATGAAAGGCACTGTAGTGGAAGGAACCGTGCCCAAGTTGTTTGAAGGAAAAATGACGTCTTTTATCAAGTGTAAAAATGTTAATTGCACAAGTACTCGCCTGGAAACTTTCTACGATATTCAACTCAGCGTTAGAGGGAAGAATAACAGTGAGATTCCTTTCCTTAATAATGTTGGGACAGTTCGGCGCAATTTTTTTATTTATGTCTTCATAACGGAATGTACAGTCGTGTAAAGCATTTAGAGCCGAAAAATAAGTTCTGTTATTGTAGTATCTAATAATTTCTGGGTCCGGGTATCAATTTGTACTTTATAGCACTCTATGTAGTTGTTGATTATAATATCCAATCGTATTTTAATTTTAAGTCATCATACAATTATTACATCTTCATACCGGGGTTCTTTAATGGAATAGGCAGAGGGCATGGAGTGACAAACATTTCTATCCTAACAGACCTAACGTGCGTCTTCCACATTTATCTCTCTCTTCATATACAGGTTATATTACTCGATGGTGTTGATCTTGACCGAAATACCTACATATGTATTTATATCACATGCCCATATGAACGAGTTATTTTACACAGAGTAAAACATTTCCAGTATACGAGTCCTTCAAAGATTACATCAGCACGGAGCTGCTGGAGGGTGAGAACAAGTACGACGCGGGGGAGCACGGGCTGCAGGAGGCGGAGAAAGGCGTGCGGTTTGACGTTTTCCCGCCAGTTCTGCATCTGCACCTTATGCGGTTCCATTACGACCCGCAGAGCGACGCTTCGGTTAAATTCAACGACCGGTATCTATATTATTCTACTGTACTTTGGAGTTTCGGTAAACCTAGTGTAGGACATACTACGGCCAGGAGGGCTCACGATCTGGGAAAGGCTGCAGCAGAAACTGTATGCGGCAAGCCGAGGGCAGGGCGCGATGGCACTCATTTGAGGAGACCTATGTCTAGCGGTGGACTCAGATAGGACTCAGACTCAGACATCTATGATGATAATAGAGTCTTTCTAAGGAAATTTTTACTGGAAACGGCTATGACGTCGGCGTGAACTAAAGAGGCAAGGCACTTTTCAATTCTACCCATTTCCGTTTTTTGCCTTGCCAGCTGAGTATAATTGAGCTAAAGCGATTATAATCTGTCATGTTTGTTTTACAATAACGCGAGACTATAGACAATACAGAGCTAAGACTATGATGGATTGAAATATCATTGAAATATTGTTTAAGCATCACGAAGAGATAAAGGAATCGTACATTCTTTCTACAATTGCAGAGGAAGTGGGATATAAATTTACGATATATTATAGTATAATAATCAGTTATTAAATCATGTTTATAAAAAAGTATGGCTATAAAATCTAAAATTATAATAATAACGAATTATTATAAAATTGCAGTTTTGAATTTTACGAACAAGTTAATCTGGATCCGTACCTCCAAGAAATACCCCAAATACCAGCACACTACACTCTCCACGCCGTGCTGGTCCACTCGGGAGACAATCACGGCGGGCATTACGTGGTCTTCATCAACCCGAAAGGTGACGGGAAGGTGAGTAGCGAATAACAGTCCTGGAACCGCAAACGACACTTCGTTTTAGCCGGACTGCCTCGTTGGTTGAGTTGCAAGCGCGAGTGCCGTTTGGGAGGTCCTGGGTTCAAATCCCGATATGGGTAATATTATTAGATTTTTCTACATTAGAATTTCTATTAGTGACTCGGAGTCTGTACTTGTTTCCGATGTATGACAATATGCTCATTAAACGGGACGTAAACGTAACTGTTGAAACGTAAGATATAATACATCGGTTATATTATAAATACAACTTGTAAGTTTGCCTGCTACTCGTACATTTGGCAAAACTATAACCATTCGTTATTTTTGAATATGCTTACTATAACATAACAAAATGTGAACTTTAAAAGTATTAATTTTAATAACAAAAATAACAAACTTGGAACATACTGATTTTTACTTTATCAAATTGAAAATTAAAGTACTACGATGACTTTGTGACCTTTAACAAATTGTAAACTTTAGCGTACACCGATGTCTTGTCTGATTCTAGAGTAACATTGTGTAAAAATTTGTTAATAAACGAATTTTTAATATTTACATGCTCCGATGCACATAACTCTGTTCATAACTACCGACTAAGTTCTTTGTCTCTATTTATTTCGTTCTGTTTAATTAAAAACGCCGGCTGCATAATACATTGTTCATAACTCGTGTTCAGTTATTTATGTACATTAGTACAAAAAGTGAAAAAACTAATGGTTTGTTCGGTAAAATAATTTAACTTTTCTCTCAGTTTTTGTCCTTTTACTGGACACGTTATGGAGTCCTTCTTACGGTTACAACATCATCGAAGAATATAGATAGCTCGAGTATGTCTTCTTGATGAATATAATAAAATGTTTGTGAAGGCAAAATTGGTACATTTTTTCAAAATTCATGATTATAGGCAACGAATGGTTTCCATTCGTCATTGGCATCCATCACTATTTGCATCGTACATCAGTTTTGTCAGTTTTGCCAGTTTCGGAGCCTTCCCACTGCCCTCATCATCCATATTGGTCATTCATTGGTCATTGGTTATTTTTCAGGATTTTTTGAAATTTAAGAGTTATATTTTTAAACCTTCCCTCGATGTTACTCACGGACAAGTCTTATATACTTGAGATTGATAGTATGAACTATGAACATGAACTATTTAAGTTTTATTCGATTCAAAACAATGCAATTATAACATCAATTTATACATGTTGTACATAAATATTAGATTTTCGCACTCCTCTATGTAATCTTTAAATATAACAAGTATTACACTCCTCAGTGCACATAATATTTCAACAAAAGAGTACGAATATGTACCTATCTTTAAGTATTAATATACAGTTTCTGTGCGCAGTGGTGCAAGTTCGACGACGACGTGGTGTCGCGCTGCACCAAGCAGGAGGCCATCGAGTACAACTTCGGGGGCAAGGAAGACGCGCCGTACCTGGCCAGGCGGGCCACCAGCGCCTACATGCTGATATACATCCAGTAAGATAACTGTATATTATTGTTAGATCACCCCGGGTCCATTATAGGCTAGCCAGAAAGTACTACGTGCCAAATATATTTATGTTTGCATGCCTGCTGGCTTATTCAATATTAATGGTTTTTTTGATACGCACGCCGGTTCCTAAGACTTCTGATGTCTCTTAGTGCTCGTATCCGACTTATGTGGTTCAGATAGATGAGCCTTGGTGTCAGAGCCGGTGATGGTAGTGGTGATCAGCACCAGCATTTGGGTAAACACATACAAAGTCTTCAAAAAGTTTTATTTTAATTGCTTACATTAAGGAACGAAATATAGAGTCTTCCGTAGAAACTTCCGACGTAAGACAATTTGTTCGCATTAAATTATAAACGAATCATTACGACCTCCACATCGTGAGTAATTAACTTGCCTACAGTTTAAATTAAAGACTTCCGCCCTGATTTTCCTCGTGGAGCTCATTCAATCGCGTACCTCCATATGTAATTAGGATATTTAATATCCTGTTTCGAACAATTTTAATCTACGTTTTCGTATAATAGTAATCAAATTTTCTGGGACATTTCCACACACGGCTATTTGAGTCCAGAATAGGCTTGATGAGACTGTGTTATTGTAACCAGATAACTGATTATATACTATATCTATATTAATATACCAATACCTATACAGATATTATTTTTACATCCATAAAACCTATACTTATTGACATCATACAAATATTTGTTCCGGATTACAATCGAACCCACGACCCCTGACCCAGTAGCCCGGTTCACTAACAACTTTACCAACAGATCAGTCACGTTAATATAATAAATAATTATTAATAATGTAAGATGTATAATATTCTGATAATTAAATATTTGTGGTTAAATGAAATGTTAGCTAACAATGTACCTACACACACATAAACAGCAGTTAACGCGTGCGTAACATATAAATGTACGACCCACATTTGTGTAGCCACAAGCGCGTCATAATACGTGAGTCGAGCTCAAACCAAAACCCCCACAAACCGCAACTATATTAGATTCTAGCGCTTAGCAAATTGGTCACCGATTAAAGGTCGTTACAAACGAAGCTATAATATACATATATGAATATACATACAT
>DWEC01000927.1:0-14789 GCA_018245735.1 Microceris miodesmiata
GAATGCTGTTTTTGTCTTGTTTCTCGCGCTTTACTGGCGGTTAACAACTTTTTATGGCAACTTCAAAGGTTCACCCATTTTTGTTCTAATATTACCACGCGGTATGAATATACACGGATTTAAACCAAACAGAATTTTCAAAACAAACATTACATTTATTATTTAGAAATGCAATATATAATGATCAAATACGACTAAAATATGATAAGCATGATAAAAACAATAATTATCTTGTAGTTTTTTGTACATACCCACACTTCAATTAATAATAATAACACGTAGGTACACTCTATTGGTAGAACAAAAAACCGTTATATTTTTGGTTTACAAATTGTCAGTTATATTAAGATTGACTTTTTCTCTGTGATTGTTTTGTTAATCTTTTGACGAAATTAAATGTCTTAAACCATAACACACTTATTGATATCATCAATTTTCCTAATAATACGCCCTAGAATATTTACTTTTGCGTTTATGCAGCATAAGATATTACATATCTATATTCCAAACTTTTTCGAGATGATTTCTGGATGAGATGTTTTTTTTTTCTAATCTTAGTCTTTAATAACTAATTAAAAAATAGGATAAACACAGGGAAAGACCTAGTAATATACAGACGTATGGTAACCCTACACCAGGTCTTTGTTGTGCTCATTTTAAATCAATCGCGGCCGCTCTTTCGACGTCAGAGGCTGAGACGAAATTTTAGAGAGAATTCGTAATTAAGTGGGCCCGAGATCCTCTTTGCCTAATGGAGGCTCCCAATCCTTAGAAGTGACATAAATAAGGAATGGCATCAAAAATCTGGGAGCAAATTTATTCACATTTACCTTATTTTAAGTAGTGTACCTTAACGAGGTAAGATAATTGACTGTATTATTCAAGCTAAAATTTGACTTGAAAGCTAACATTATTCAAATAAGAAGATTATTAATTACTATTGTACCTATGACTGTTTTACTTTTCAGAGATAATGATTATCGTGTCCATCTTTTTAGCTTTTCAAAAACAAAGGAAATGTAATTTAAATTAGATCATATGAATAAAGCTAAAATTCCATCCCTTGTTCCATAAACTCGAAGCCAGTGGGTCAAAGGTTGTTCATCATTAACCGTGCCACAGCCGCCCTTAGTTCGTTAATGAGCAACGGACAGACACATATGCCTATAATTACACTTAGTTTGCCAATATTACTTCCCTGCTTTATTTGCCCCACGTCGAACGCTTTTACTGACATTTTCTGTTAAGTCGTGCTTTATTTTATTAGCGTCATTACTGTTCGCTCGAATCACATCATCATCATCATCACCGTCATCGTTATCGTCATCGTCAACCTCAACCTCAACCTCATCCTCATCATCATCCTTTCATGGTTCTACTGTTGGATAAAGGTTTCCTCTTAAAGAAGTGTTAAGGCTTAACTAGGCTTAATTAGTTTGTGATATTGTTAATATTGAATCCTATTATATGTAATATTGGATCAAACAGAAATGCATATTTACATTTAACTACAATTTTAATGTACTTACAACGAAATGTTATAATGTTTAAATGTATTATATACAGGTTTTGTATTAATCCATCAATCGCGTAGTCATATTTTGTTCACCTTGTCAAATCTCTTCAATTATCGAAGTAAAAAACTTCATTTAAAAACTGACTTCATTGAGACTGCTTTATTGGTTGAGTAGTAGTTGTAAGTGCGACTGCTACTCATGAAGTCCTGTCTTCGAACCCCGGCTTGGGTGCTATTCGGTTTTCTTAGTTGAAATTTCTGCTAGTATTTATCTTGGAGTCTGGTTTGATACTCGGTGTACGGTATGAGACTCACCCCCTATTTCATACCGACAACGTACGTATAACATAATTGGTAAATTATGGGAGAGCGCTATACTCCTCTGTCTACCCAAGTTGAGTAATACAGGCGTGAAGTTGTGTTAAACATTAAATCATAATATCTGATTGTAGAGCAAAGTGTCCTCTCTTATTATTTGTTCTGTTCTCAAATGTATATAGAACTCGGTCTATTTTAAAATAATGACGTAAAATTGTAATATTAATAAAATGTGTAAAATTAAAAATAAGATCACATAATACTAATAAAAACACGTTGAAATAAAATTTAGATAGAACATAGATTTTTCTTTATGCATCAAAGTAACAATTTTAGAAATATGTTGCAACAAAATTTACACTATAACAATAAACCTGCATTTAACCAGTATAACTGTACAATATAAATGACTTCAACTAACGAAACTCTTTATAACGGCTTCATTCAATTTCATACGATCTGTACGAAGATTAATTGCTATTCAGCGCGAAGCGGTTTGATATCTACCATTTTTAACAGAGCTTTTAATAGTTCACGATCAATCAACAGTCAATGGAGCTTTGAAGTGAATCGTAGTACCTCCCCGTACAAGTTGCAGCAATATTATTTTATCCACTATCACGAAATTCCAGGGAATAGTCCTACAATATTAGTTACATACTAGACAATACTAGTACATGTTATAATTATATTAATTGTGATGCTGAGATCGACTAGCGTTGCTACTTGTGTTTTAGAGGACTCAATTATTTATTAAAACAAATATACGATCATATTTTTATTTATTCGACAAACAGACACATCAGTAAAGTTTTTATAAATACGTAAATTATAACTTTCACAGGCTGGTTTTAAATCAATCCCGACTGTCATGTACACTGGACTGGAAATCTGGACACACACACACCATTCCGTCTCTGCGGAAAACGAGTAGTAAAGCCAATTTATTTCTAACTGTGCCATAGAAAACTAGCTGAGCAAACGTCCTACAATGTACGTGTTATTATGGTTACATTAGTGTGCATAGAAATAATACAATGTTCGAATTGAAGAATAGAAATGTGTGGAGGGCGGAAGGAACTGTTCAAGCATTATTAGAGTCACGTGCGCGCAGTCACACCTGTTCAATAAGGAGATCGTGACGAATTGACATCGTTGGGATCCCGTGATATAAAAAATGGAGTATTTATTTAGTACAGCGAGTACAGGGTAAGAGAATACGTAAAACATCATTGTGTAAAATCCAACCAAATGTAAATGAATTAGCAGAAAATATAACTCTAGGTACAAGTGGGATAAATAAGATAATTAGGTAGAATATTAAACAAATATACTCAAATAATTATTATGTTATTATTAATAATTATATTATTACATATATTTAGATTAATATCATTAAAAATCCGATTCCTGTGGTCATATAGTAACTCAACTAATAGCTACTAACAGTCTTATTTCCACAGTAATGTTCGAGGTTGCTGATGTCCATAGACAGCAGCGGGCACTCGTTACTGCTACTTACGCATATACTACTCCCTCTTAAAAAAAAATCGATTCCATTATCAAGTCACGTCGAACAATAGTTTAAATCATAGATAAGCATTTGTTTAGCAACTAAGGCGGAAGACACATAACATACCTATTATAAAATATTATCGCAGAGTCACGTGTCACTCAAGTCGTCCTCAACACCTGCTTCGTAGATACGATAGCGACGATTGAATCACAAGTATAGCCTTCAATTTAATAAAATTGTATTCATTTAGTACTATGTTAATATATAAAAAGAAATCTTAGTCACCCTATTTAAAGAATGTTGTACGGAAGGAACTGTGTGGGATTTAGCATAGTTAGAGTTTAGAGAACGAGTAAAGAAGGATAAAAGGAAAGATATGAAGAACGAAAGGAGAAGGAGTCCAAAAAGATAACATTAGTATGATTATAATGTATTAAATATATTAAATTAAATTAAGTAAACTTAATTACATTATTGCTGTCAATGTCAGACAACAGTTTGTGTCAGACAACAGTCTGTGTCAGGCATTATAGTCTAAGTCAGATGTAGTAGTTCTTGTCTTAACAGACGCCGCTACTGCAGACCACGACGCCACACATCTGTTCTTTTTTCTCTTTTTTAATCATCTCCCACAAAAGTAAAAAAAAATTCATATAGTTTCCAACAAAACGGCCGTACTGGATTTTTGAACTTCCGAGTTCATAAAACACTTGATGTAAATATTTTTTAATGAAATCTAGTGTTAAAATATTCCTCGTACATCGAAGTATGGTGGAATTAAGTGTGGAGAGACATATTGCGTCAAGTGTGTTCAGTCCAGAAAAACAATTGTTTTACAGAAATAGGCAAATTATATTTGGAGCCATATTTCTATTGTATTATTTGCTTTATTTTCAATTACAAAGACCAGTAGTAAATAAATAATATAATTATTATACATACATGTTTCATTAAGTAACACATAATGGAGGTCTTACAGATGGAGCTATAATATACATATATTATAGCAAAGCGTATGATGATGTATTACAAAATATTTTATATAGAAACGAACGAATGTTGTCACATAACTATAATATATAATCATTTTTTACGTTGTGAAAATATATGAACAGTTAGAAATATAAGACCTATCTCGGTATTGCAAAACTCATTATTACACAAATAATTAACCCAAAGACATATAATACTACACAACTACAGCCTATGGTATTTCCCTATTACATATCTTATAGCATATTATATTATTTTATATTATAGCTCTATCTGTGACGACATTTAAGTGTGAATAGTAATAACGTAAGACACTTCAGCCAGCCACTGCGCGGACCTGCAACTTAAATCTCTTGCACGTACCTCTTATTTCACAAAGTTATCTCCATTTTTAAGATTAAGTATCACTAGCTTCTACCATGCTTGAGAGCATTATAAGAAAAATTGCACATATAAATCTTCTCCATAATATTATGTGATGTGAAATATTTTTACAAGTAGGCCTTTTGGTCATACTCGTAATATTTAAATTTCGTCCAATTTCATGGCTGTTGTCTTATTACGAATTTGTTTTGATTTAGCGTGACGTGTGGAAAATGCTTTTATTACGGGGCTGAACAATTTTTTGCAAATTGTTTTGCTGGGAGACATTTCACAATACTGTAGACTGAATGACACTTTAGCTAGGTGGAGTGACGATATACGCAAAGTGGCTGGCAGTGGTTGGATGTGAAGAGCTGAAGATCGAGCTCAGTGGCGTGCCATTGGAGAGGTCTATGTCCAGCAGTGGACGGGAATAGGCTGATGATGATGATGATGATACTTATGTTTGTACGTACGTATATACACACACCTATTCACGAACCGTAATGAATGCATAAGGATTATAAATCTTTATAAATAGAGCTTTTTTGTAACATAATTGAAATTCTAATCATAAGAATCCCAAAAATTGACTCCCTAATTTTCCTTATGAATGATGATTGAAATATCGCTACTACGTATTCCATAGCTAGTATTATTTCAAAATCTTAAATTATTCAAAATACATACAAGGTATTATGTTTTATCATTTACTAGCTCTTAGTTGTTTTTTAGTTTTAACTTTTAATCAGAACCTTCCAGTAATCAAGACACTCCACCATTTAAAAACAGTTCAAATCTCTATCAAAAATATCGAATACAACATACGAGTTATTCAGTTACGCACACCATTTACTGTAAACACAACATTTTCTATCAATCTATCAATATAATATTTAGACATTCGAAGAACAGCAGCATTTGCACAACCTATATGTTACTTCGAATATTCGTTGCAAAGTAATTGGATTTGTGTTATTTTCTTCGGACTACAACGTAACAATGTATTATCGTATTGTATCTAAAGTATCATTAATTGAATACAGCTTACAGTATTTAAAACGTGTTAGCGATAAGCTGGAACTTATATCTGAAGACGCGAAATCGTGAGAAGATCGTTCTTTAAATAGCTTTGATGCAAGTACTATTATACCCAAATAAGAAGTAATGTGGAAATGTAAATATGATTATCTTAAGACCGTCGCAAATACACTACTTGTATATAGAAATGTTAAAGTAACCCAATTAATAAAACTAAAGACATATGAAATAAGATGAAGTCTACTGTTGAAACTATATCCATCGTTATTATCTCCAACTCTTTTATCGGTCTACTGATGGGTCTCTTCTCATTGACAAAATGAGAAGTATTAAAGCTACGACACTGTGCAAGAACTTGTCGCAGATTTCAAATGTCTTGGAGATAAAAAAATATTTAATTCTGTCGTAAATTTCCAAGAAGGAGTTTGGTTGGCTCAGATTGTTCTAAAACAAACGTGAGGTAAGCCAGTAGGTATGTAATTTAATCATACATAATAATGCTTGCAGAACATTTAACAACCATAAATAATGGCAAAACATAGGAGACAGCTTATGGGCCTTCTATTTAAAGGGGTTGTTTTGGATTAGAAAAGTCACGTGACGTCGTTTCCGTGGTATTGATTTCCTTTTGTTTCTTTTCACAAAACCTGAATGGATTTAATTTTATGAAGTCACTTGTTTAGCAGCTGCTGTTTGTGAATTAGAATTCGCTCTAATATTAATGTACGCTGTAGTTCTTGCCTGACGTCGCTAGTTCTCGCGAGATAATGAGAAATATTCCTATAAAAGCATCCAAATACCAAATTGGTCAGATTGACCAATTGATCAACGTAAAAGCTGGCATGTAGTCAGGTCTTAATGATAGAAATATTTTTACCGATGTAGATGTCTGGCTCCGTTGTCTGTTCCTATTCAGTGAGCGCAGGGCTAATGTTATAATAATGGATTCCTAATTTGGAAATGACGTTTTAACGTAAAGGTTTTAATGTTTTCCTTATAAATTTTACTTCTGACCTAATTAAGATAATACGCTAATTCTAAGATCAAAACCAAATGGTCTCAATTTAATTTAGACATATGAACAACAAAGGACGGAACACGTCTAGTCCGCACCGCATGCAACACGAAGCGGCCGCAGCCTAACGATTTGGGGAGCAATTAGTCTTAGGGAATAAGGGCCAGAGTCGCGCAACATGGGCCAGAACGGTGCGGGATACGTTCTGTGTGATTTGTATACGACCACGAAATACCCTATGTAATTCAAAAGAATCATGATTAAACAGTCTTTAAAATGTGATTTAAGTATTCTTGAAGTTGCATAAGAACGGTCTTGTTCAACTTCAAACGCATTTAAATCCCACTATATTTGAACTTGAATAATAGGCAGAAAAAAAAAAATTATTAGATATGGTCTTAGTCTCAAATTTTGTTTCTTCTTTATGTACGGCGACGTGTATGGTATAAATTATTCAAAAAGTTTGGTTCTAACAGAAGATCGCTGAGTTTCGCTCCGCTTTGAGAAAACCCCTTCCGTTACATTGCCATCGTGAGTTTGTTACGAAATGTATATCCCGCATCGAGGTAACCACAACTTGTCACCCCCAAGCTAGGGTTGCTACAAACAAATCGCGGGCGTCGCAGCCGCGGCCAGGGCTGCCCACGAGGACGGGCGTGATGGATCAAAGTCGTTTGTCAGGCTCGCGTCGCGACTGCTGCCAGCCCTGCGCAATTAACACGTGATTCTGGACGTCTAATGCCGGAAATTTAGTTTTAATTACCACACCGGTTGCAGTGCGGTCGATTTTTGACAAAATCGATATTTTGACATCGATTAATTTGATCGTGATTATCGCAACACGAATTTATCGGATCAAAACGTGAAGGTATACGATTTATGTTTAATTATGCCATATATGTATACAGTGTCGATATTACCGACACGGAATTGGTTGACATTGGTATGATTGGTACCTACAGAAGTTATGTATTACCTACTAATAAATAAAAGTCACAAGACAGCTTTTGTTTAGACAAAAAACCGCAATAATTATAGTAAGCGTCTAAGAACAGTTGCTTCCTGACTAGCTTCAATAAATTAAATTCAAATAAGTTTCAAGTCGATAAAACCTCACGTATCGAAAAAGGACAAATCGAAAGGCAATAATTATCTTTCCTAACTCATTAGAATGGAAGACAGCAATAATCATAATATTTAAGCCTCTTAAAACTTCTTGCATTAAACGTTCAACGGTTTAAGGGCCTCTTGCAATTGCGAAAAATCTCCACGAACTGCTAAGAAGACGACGTAAAAATACAATCGTTTCATTCGCTAAAAGTTGGAAAAATATGCTTATTTAAGTGTCTTTGAAATCTCAAATATTGGAAGCATTCCATGAGCGAACAAAATAAGTGCGCTTAAAAATATGAACAACTTCTTATATTAATAAAAGTGGGAAAGTGGTCAAATATGGATATCTCAAAATATCTAATTAAAATAACTGTATTGAAAATTTATTGATGGAAAGATTTGGTATGGTTTAAAAATGGAATATGGTTTTATTTCATTTGAATATACATTATTGCGAAAAATGTCTTAAATGTTATTAACTAGGTGATAACGTCACATATTAACACATATCGCTTATAGAATTTCATTCAAACTTCGCATTTCAACTCAGTCATTCATTCGACGAACACTAAACGAGATAAATGTCAAAGGCTTGAAAAGTATTTATATAAACCTACGATAGCTAATCCGGACGCGACGAGTTAAAATCTTAAAGTGAATGTATGTACATATACAGAACGCTGCACATTCGGACTGTTGAAACTCCGTTCATTCATTCACTCGCAGTATCGCTCGACGAACGAAGACCGAAATAAGTGTAACCGGCCAATAGCAAGGACCTCACGTATCACAAAAAGAACGAAAATACTGCGAGCAAATCGAATGTGTGTCTTTTGATGGGAAATTGTGGGTAAATGCCGGAGATTTATGAACAACCGAGCTCTTTTAAGAGTTCCACGGATGTTTTATTTCCGTGAAAGTATCACGTATACGAGTGCGAGTGTGCGACTGTCCTTATTATGATTCTGTCTAATATTAGACGACTTTAGTGTTAATTTTTACTAGCAATGCATTATTTGGTACTATTTAGAATGTTAAGGGGTATGTGCGGGTGTTTTATTTTATTTTTTTTTAATTTGTATGGCTGTTGTGGTCACTATTCTATATCAAAATCGTAAAACATAACATCATGCCTGTAATTCCCGATAAGGTAAACAGAGGAGCATGGTACACGAAAATAAATATACTTAAATAATATTTGATGTTTATAGTAGAAACAGAAACCGGCAAAAAATAGTCGAAAATGACATTATTTTGTGAAGTATGAGTCGACAGCGTAAGGATCAGCATGGTGATCATCATGCCAATTCACATTGAAAAAGATGAAACCCTTAGTATGGAACGTGAACCAAGGATCTGTCGGCAGATTTAGAGAACAGTATGAAAAAAACCAGGGTGTATAGCTCCCCTAACGACCTTTTACTACACTGGTACAGCAAGTGCTTAATTTTAAAATTACGGTCTTCTTGTAAAACCAATTGTGCACGTGGATTTGAACTTCACAGCCGTTGAGCGGGCAACAGATATCCGAAGCACTAAGCTAGCTCTGCTCATGAACAAGCGTCACAATTAATATAATAGCATTTTCATCTCCCTCTAAATGAGAACGTCCATCTTACTGCGGACACATATTCAAAGTAGCGTAAAACGAGAGAAAAAATCCACCTCACAACATTTCCACTATAACTTTGGAAATTTACAAGGCAATTAAAATAAAAAATGGGTTGCATTCCCAGCGGGCCACCCCTTTAATTATGATTTTTATTTTTTTGCGTTTTTTTAATGATAATAAATTCAGGTGGTGTCGCCTACGTATGAGTATGGAGACTTTTGTTTTTGTTTGCGGAGTTGATCACCTTGACAATATAGAGCGGTTGATTATTGAGCTATTTTTGTTGACACTGCAAAAAAATGTTAAATGTATTAATAATATGTGCAGCCGTGTCATCTGTTTGTCGTGCTGACGGTATTGTTAGTAAGTACAAACACAATTTACAAAGGGCGAGTACTCGCTTTTTTGCCATAAATATTTTTACGTTCACGTTAGATGTTATTGTTATACAGTCTAATAAGAATTGTCCATTACAGTTCGTTTCTACATCCTTATACATTTGTAAGATTGTTATTGTACTCCATCATAATCAACTTTTTATTCGTCCATTGTTCGACGCTGGTCTCCTTACGAAATCAAAAAAGCAGATATCACACGCATTAGAGTACGTACAGAGAGTTTTAAATTCTGTAGGTTTCCTCACGAAGGTTGCTATCACCTTAACTTTGATGTTCGATCTTAAAAGTACTCATATTTTTGTAATGTAACAAGTGCTAAGATGTCAACTCCAGAAATCGTGATTAGTTTATGTTTAATGAGCCATTGGCATTGAATCACAATTTGAAAACATAAAATAAATTTTATTTTCATCATATTACAATACGTTGAGAGTTATGTCCTTCATTTGAACGTGTTAATACTTTGAACTTTTATAAGTGTCTATAAATGAATTCAAACAGCACTTATTAATATGAAAAAGTGATTAAATACAAATACTAATTAGGATTAATGCCTATAAAAAGTCATCAAATCAAATTAAGTTCGCTACTGTTACAAATAAATATGCCAATTAATATCTGCTTTATTTCGTATAAAATTAATTAATTTTAATTGGACCTTTTGGATTTGATAAACAAAAGTTTAAAAAAGAACGAATTTACTATTCAATGGGAACTGAATCACGGTATAATTTTAAAAATGTTTGATAGGCAACTGAAAAAATTATTCGTTCCCGCAGCGCGCCGTACATGTATTTTTGAATGAGCCCCTAATCTAATTAACGCAAACATAACACCCTCTCATTGGCAGCGTTTGAAAGGAGCACCGATACAAATCGAACGGCAACGGTATCGGAACGAAAAAAGCCCCACCGTTAATGAAAAAACTACACGCAGCCAATATTTGATGAGAGCCAATTTAAATGTTCGTCCACTTGTAGACATCGCATAGTTCGCTCCCGACTGTACTGTACAGTTGCACATACGGGAGGGGGGGAGGGGGCAACGCCCGCCGATTCCCGAAAAAAAGAAAAAACGAAGAAAAATAAAAATGGCCGGCCTCCGTGCGCGCGGCAAAAATGCAGATATAATGCCCGTAATAATAATAATAATAGGCGATCGGCGGCCGGACCGCGCCACCCGCCTCCACCCAATTTTCATTCAAATGTGCTTGCGTTTTTTAAACTATTTTTTTTCCGATATTTTTTCGGGATTTCCATTAGCAATGCGACTGTCGGGGTAGTCGCGGGCCGGTCGCGTTGTCTGGCTTCAATGGCCGCTTTGTTCGCGCCCTTTGTACCCCCGCCTTGCGTTTCGCGAACTTGTCAATTTTATTTCGACTTTGTCAAGGCTATTGTGCCAATTTGCATTTGCGGACACAATAACACTTGTTGTGCGTTTTAGAGAGTCCGCCACTTGTGGGGAAGAGCTGCGGCCTGTTGAAGCCCACTTTCGGTCAAATTTTTATCAACGTTACTGCGTATGGTATTTACAGGACGATTATACGTGATACTGCGTAGCATTACAGTAATTTTAAAAGTAGTATGCTTGTATTTGCCTGAAGGGGTAGGCAGAGTAGTAGTTCTCCCACGATTCACCAGTTATGTTAAGCGTTCAAGTAGGTGATAGGAATGAGTCTAATGCCATTCAGCGGGCATTTCGCCTTTCAATTTCAATTTTGAAAAGATCAGTAATACTTTGTACGACCTGGGTATTGTACCTATGACCCTAGTTAAACAATTCTGCTTGCAACTACTAGACCCACGAGGCAATCAAATAATTTCAAAAGCATTATAATAAAACAAAATACTTGCAATGAAGCAAAACAATTTCGGTGTAAGAACGACTAATGATATGGTCGACTTTCTAAATTTTTGTTTTTGCCCGTGGCGCCGCCCGCGGTTGTAATTTTGAGTTCACAACTCATATTGCATTATAATCGTCCTTTGTATATGTTGAACTTACACAACGCCTTTGACTGAACATGAAAACAAACAAACACAAACATTATAATTAGAATAGCATGCGCAATATTTATAATGTTTTTTCATTATGTACCTAACATCCCCGAAAACAGGCAGAGAACTGTAGCCAATTCCGACCCACTCATATGTAGTTATTAATAAGAAAAAATCTTCTTTACTCGATAATACTAGATGCAAACTTAAACGATGTTAACAAAACATTCTGAGGAACAATTGTCCGCGTTTAAAAACTTCGCACGTTCTTTATGTAATTATCGTTTCCTCGAGAAACCGTCGCGTCCAAGACACAAAGTCGAGGGAACTACTGCAGTCCAAAAGTTTCCACAGTAGAGCTCATTACTGTTCCCTAATTACATTATACCAGCTGTAATTACACAATTACAATGTGCGACTTTCACACTGGAGCATTCTGGCTTATTTGCGATAAACTTTCGTGAACCGTCTCAGGTACACGGCTAATGTGTACACGCCCGATTTTTACGTTCTTATATGTTAATTAAATCGAAAGGCTGTGCCTTGCGATCTCCAACCCGCATGCCGAGCGTGAAGATTACGGGCATAAACCCCCTTTTGGGGAGCCCTATGTCCAGCAGTGGACTAAGATAGGATGATGATTATGATGATAAAATGTTAAATACGGTGACATTTCGTAAGTGTTCAGTGATTCAATATAAGTACTTGAGTAGCAGCCAGTAATATTTTGTCCTAACAAATTTCTCTCTACATCGTAAATATACATTACTGTCATTGGGCAGATCACTAAAAGTGTATATTAACTTAGTACAAAATAATAAAATAACGTGAGTTAATAAATAATAAATTAAATACCTAGTTTTAAATAGAATATATGAAGATGATTATGATGAATTAAATTTTTTTGATTAGAATAAATAGAACAATAATTGAAGGTTCCATAAATACAATGGTCTTCGGACCGACTGAATGATGTTTTGAAAAAAAAAACTCCATCAAAAGAGACTATGTCTAATATAACTGTTGAACACCTACTCGATCATTAGAGTACTTTTACATTCGCCTAACGTAATTAGATATTCATGCACGTGGTATCTTCACGTTAACTGGGATTCCGCACTTTATCCTATTTTTATCGGCAGACATACAGCGTGAACCGCCTTTATATACTCGTATACAGATACGGCATTGATAGAATAGAATGCGATAAATAATGCAAAACCACGCCTGGAATCCCCAAAAGGGTAAGCAGAGGAGTATAGTACACTGGTTTTACCATTCATGTTTTTTTCTCACCACGAAATTGGTGGTGGGTATACCATATTCCAAGGACAGATCCAGACTCCGAGCCACTGCTAGAAATTTCTATAGTGTATTAATGAGAAATCAACAATAGATATTCTTCACATTTTGAAGGAAGATTCAATTCGAACAGTGGTACGACAGACAGAATGATGGTATGAAACAGAATAGTAAATATCCTAAAACTGAATCATTCATAATTTAAGAACAGACTCCAGTCTAATATTAAAGTCATAAGAAAACTAGTGACAACTATGATAATAAAGATGATGATGAAGTAATCGCTATCGTTCCGCCATAACGCATTCAACCCACAGTTTTATATTTATCTATGCCCGCGCATATCAATGTCAGGGGCAAACGTCTTAGGGACTGGCTTCAATGTGTACGATTAACAATATTAACAATAATTATACTAGTATCCCTAAAAATTTAATTTAGAGTTGAATTGTCACACTTATTCGTACTGGTGGTTTGATATAATATAATAAGTTTAAATTAAATATTTAATACGCGGCTTATCTATTAATGTTTTAATAAAATAACACGCAAATAATGATTAATTTGTTATGAGAAGATGCAAAACTAGTAAGACATAATATGAAATAGAAATTAAATGATTATCATAAATTGTCGTTATATTTTTGGTATATACGTAAAAGATTCTTAAAAATCATTTCTTGTGAGTATCTTCATTTACATATCTGTCTGTATGTAATATCTGACACTACTGGGCATAAAAGCATACTTAGTGCCAAATAGCTTTTTATCTCAGACACCACCGGCTGATAGACAAAATGCGTAATAACGAATAGTTCAAACTTATATACAAAATATAAAAGAAGAGAAATCGGTGGTCTCTACCTACCTTGTAACAGACCTAGCGTAATGAAATAATAATACAAAGTTATAATTGTTTACGAACCATAAAGTCTATTATATTATTATAATTATTATTTTATTACTTATTTATCTCTTTTCATCGCCGTTGGTAGTGGCAACCCTCAAGTAAGTTCGCCCCGAACCTGGGGACGCAAAGCCTTTTAGCGGCTCAACTTATTTTGTAGCGCTTACAGCGGAACAGCTGAGCTCAGCGTAAACAGTTAAATACACTTTCAAGTAAACATTTCTATGTAAAACACTTATTGAATTCGGTCAATTTATTATCTTATCATAAAATTGTTTTCTGGATATTTCCATCTAAATTTGCTAGTTAGTACTGGCAACTGATATATGTCTTTTAATGTGTTTTATTCTAGAAACTTCTTATACTGTCATAATTCATATAATGGCGATTAAAAAAATTAATACCATTAAAACTAAGCTCACAAAATTTGAATATACACTTTTATAATAAGCAATATAACACAATTATACATAGGTTACATTTGTTTTTCTTCGTTTTCTTAAGTTTTTCTTATTTTCACCAAGCTGCAATATTATTAAATATTTACTTATTATGGTTATAATGTCAAATTTATTTATTTATTTATTTATTTATCCTTTATTGTTGGTAACAAAAGGCGGGCTTAATGCCAAGTGGCATTTTCTACCAGTCAACCCAGGTGATGATGAGAAGTTGGGGTAGGCACATCTTAATTTAAC
>DWEC01000928.1:0-14788 GCA_018245735.1 Microceris miodesmiata
ACTAACATAATGCAGAATGGCTATATGATATTACGTTCGGAAAAAAATCTAACCGACACGAAAAGGACGATTTTAACCGCCCTTCAGTGGACATGATCGCATAATGTTTTTGCATGTACTGATAGAACAATAAAGGCGGGTGATTCGCTACATAACAATATATGCCGTGGATTTGTGCAACGTCAATTAATGCGCCGCAGCAACATGAATCACGCAAGTCTAGCCATTAAACACAATGCGTGTTCATACAAACTTTTGATTATCTCTACATGGCCATTGTTGTGGTCGCTAACTGGAAAATTACAAAGAAAACCGCCATCTGTTTTATATAAGACATATAATGTACCATTGTCTCCGGCAATCTCTGCTATTGGTAGAGCGGCTGGCCAGTTTTACGATCGCGACGACAATGTCAACCAAGCGTAACATCCGTGTAAGGTAACGACACAGTGTATACAATCTCCTTACAACACCGCCCAGTATGTTCGCAATAAGACAATCGTGTGTCGTTGCTCTGTGGATTACACGTGTTGGCCGATGACTTGTCGAATTGGGGTTTGCGTTGCGTTTGTCGTATCGGGCGCGTATGTGTTCTTTATTGTCGGGGACTTAAGACGGTAGTTACTTGGCGGTTGGGTTTTGGCACCCGTGTGTGTATTGTGGTTTCTGCGGAGTGTCAGTCGTCATGGTTTGTCGGTTACGTGTTGCTTCACCGTTTGCTGCGAGGTTGCAAAAGCTGTAGCGGATAACGTGCCGTGTGATGATTACGCTGATATGTGTAACGGAGTCGCCTCTCGTGACGGCCGCTCGGACGGGCCGACGGACTGACTCGACTGTTTTTATTGTGTTATTAAGTCATTATGTTCTAGTTCGTATCTATCTGCCGGTCGTTTTTGACAATCTTAGATTCTATGCCTGTTAGAACTAATTTCCGGTTTGGAACTCAATTGAGATTTTCTACGGAGAATGTGCGATGGTTTGTTTGTTGGATGACTCTGTAGGCTATTGAGGTTACTTGTGTGAGTAATAAGTATGCATGTTAATTATACGATTTCTTAATTTGCCAAAAGTTGGTAATGACATACATACTCGTACATATATATGTACGTGTATATAATATAGTATATACACTTTTCTTTATGCAAAGTAATTTTATAAATACATATAATAAGTTATATAAAAAGTTATTAAAATGAATTCTGATTATGAAGCTTAAAACATACGTAAATGTTTTCGAGAATAAAGCAATTACTTACATGAAAAATGAATTTACTACTAATGTATAAAAAATAAAAATGTTAACAATTATATTATAACAAAAAAATTTAACTGATAAAGATTTAAATCCGCACGTGACCGCAGAGATATGACCAAATCCGTGAAATATATAATACGTATAACAAAGGACAGAATTTGTCAAAAAAGTTGCCTTTCGCCTGCAGGCGGGTGTTGGTGTGTTATTATGATAATCTTAAGCCTTCGCCGAGAGGATGAGGTACCTCGACTTAGAGTTTCTTTAAGGCTTATATGGGAAGAGTTGTTAATGACTAAGACTTAAAACATAATGATTTTATTAATAATAAAGGTGCGATAAAAGAAATTATATATTTTTTAGTAATTAGCATAAATCTTTAATTGTGTAACACACTGTTAAGTTTCGAAGAAACTTTTATGTGTAATCAAGTTTTATTTAAAAATCTGCATTTTATAGCCACCTAATAAAAGTATTAAAAAATGCTAAATGTTTAATGAATTGAACATTAAATTAACGTATTTTTAATTTTATTTATATATTTGTTCTCAGTCTATATCTTTGTTAGGTATTGTAATATTTTTGTTCATATGTATTTATGCAACTGTATGTTGTAATTTTCGTGTAAATGACTTTTATTGTAATCAAATGACTTTGAATTTTACATTTTAATTACTAATTGTCATTAATTTATACGATGTAACAACCTTAACCCTCTCGTAAGAGGAGACCCATATTCCAACAGTGGAATTGTATTATTATAAATGTACCGGCTTAACGTACGTGCGTTTTTTCGGGATGGCCCGACTAAAAAACGCATGTAAGTTAAGCCGGTAGATTTATAATAATGTGTATAAACACTCACGATTTATTTAATAGTAAAGTGGAATTATAATGGGTCGATTATTATTGTTATTATTAATAGGATGTACAGAAGTTGCTAGTGAATAAAAAAATTATGTTTTTACTTGCTTTGCAGTAACAAATTAATGATACAGTCTTCATGAATCCGTTCTTTTAAGGGTCGTTTTGTTAAAGAATACTCTAAAGAGCCTGTACTTTTGACATTCGTTTGCTTATCAAATTGTAATATAATCAGTTTATTCATATTATCCTAACTTTAAATTTAAGATAACCGTGAATTATTCCGGCTTAAAACTTTTGTAGTTCTTCAGAACATTTCTATTAAAAAAAATCATCCCGATCTTACGCATTTTTGTGTAACGCAACAATAAACCAACGAATTAAAGCATTATAATGTGTAATTGCAATATATGTTCTTAAAGATGCCCGTCGCCATGTGATCCAACCTTAATTTCGAGGGCGGTGACGGAATGTCAAAAATTTCGTTCGGAATTGTGACTAGCGCGATTCTGTCGTAATTATTATATCGCGGATAGCCTCAGGAGCGGTGGCGTCTTATTTTAGGCTCCACAATACTCCGCTGGCGTTGATAATTGCCGTGTGAGGTCAACTGATTACCATTTTCAACATATAAATGATGATTATCGAATTTGGTTTGAATTATGAATGATATTTCTAAAGTATTTCATCGGAGGAAATGATTGCGATATTTTAAATGATTCAGCTTGATCGAGTATCATTGCTTCGAATATTCTAGAAAAAAATACTTGCATTATTTGTCTATGGTAACGTGATAATTTTTTGATTTTTAATCTGTTGTAGTCCACTACTTTAAAATTCCAATAACACATTTCGAATAGTCTAACCCATTAACATACATAACCATGCCGCAGCAAAGTTGAAAAATAAAATGAAATCAACATAAATTTTACAAGGCTACGAATTAACTGAAGTGATTTAATATAATATAATTTATACATAAAAATGAATATAACGCTTATTTGGAAATGTTATAAAATGATACACTTTACGCTTTTCATGGGCGAGATAATTGTATCGAGTATCAAAACACATTTCTTAAGCAACACACACACATGGTATATAGGTATGTGTACGTACTCGTATATAATATGAAATCTTGCAGCGCTGACCGCTAGTCGCCACGGTGTGACCGTTCCGGCGCGCGCGCACCTGAATAATTCATAACTTAAGCTGGACGTAATTAAACGTCTTGCGTGGAAAAAGCGCTGACACCTTCCTGTGGGATTTGTGGGGTATGCGTTTGAATATAATAGATGTAACCAACAATGCTAGCAACGCACCATTTCCTAGTAAATGTACAGTCAGATAGTTTTTCAAATGTATGCGGTTTATAAGAAATTTCGCTTCTGTTTTCAAGTGTAAGCATACGTGTTGTTAATTTTTTTGTATGTGTTTCTTATGTACGATTCTTCTTATGTCTCGTATATGTTAATCATTTGTGAAGGCAGTACAAAACTTGTTGCTGGTGCAAAAAATGCATACGTTTATTGTGTTCTACGATTTAAGTAGCACATGCTGTCTCATTTCTGATGGTCAGTAAAGTCGGACTAAGTATAAAAATAATTACTAATCTCACAAGAGCATTTATTTACAGTACTCTTCAACATACCGAGTAGGTACATTCTAATACATGAATGATAGAAAATAAACCAAGATAGTATATTGGTGTGTAATGAACTTAAGGAGAAATAGAGGATGTTATGTATATCAATAAACAATTTTAATATTCAAGAATCATTTATTTTTTTATAATTTTGAGAGTTCATAAACTTATAGTCTGTTCGAAAGAGATACGATCTTTTTCTATCACTTTTTGTTCTTTCTTTAAGTTTTTGAAATTCTAATGCATTGTCGATTATTTTTCAAAATTTCATTCTGAATACATTCATACATTTAGTTTTTTTTAATTTATTAGCTGCTGATTTAGTTTTTTTATAACTCATAACAGTAATTCGTTCTGTGATATTGATATTATTAAACAATTTAATTTGAATATTACACAATATTACACTGTGAAAACCGTTAGTTAATCTGCCACTTAACAATTAGTCTGTTAGAGTTGATGTCATACCAAATAATCCAAAAGGAATTTATTTAAATATCAATCAAAACGGTGAAAATACTGCTTACTATAATTAAAAACAAAAAATAAAAATTACACAAAAATGTCTTACACGCAATGATATAGACGCACTAATAAAACAGAACTATCGGTTCTATTCGACGATGGAACAGGTCATTTAAAAGCACGGATAGTTTTAAAGCGAGCGCTGTAGAAGCGAGCGTTATAAAAGCGATCATAATTGCACAAACTAAGTTGAACACCGCACAAAAGCGCATGCGATCTAAGTAAATGTCAAGTACAAACAAGTTATCAATCTAATTATGTTTTTTGTTCCCATCGTACATAATCGGTACCTTTAATGTTTTCCGCAGCGTTCGTTACTCGCATAGCGTTCCGGCGGACGGTCGTATCATCGTTATTAGACTCCTCGATCTCATGGTTAAGTATACTTGTTTATGAGCGAAGTCTGTAAGAGTAATAATAATTTCATATATGAAATGTCTCAGTCATATTAGTTCATTAATTGATATGAATAACCAAATGATGAGTCATCATCATCATTTATCGGTCTTTGGACGTCCACAGCTGGACACAGGCCTCCTCTAATCTGCGCCATTCTTTGTAGTCCTAGGCCTTCTGAATCAAACATCCCGCTGGCTTCTTCAGGTTGTTTTTAATAATTATTAGGAGTATGGAGTAAATAATGCCAATTTTTAGTTAATTGTCAATTTATACGTATTTTTATTATTTACTCAAATGCTGCCTTTTCTCTTTCAAGTATACAGTGATACTTTCAAGTATACATTACTGAGCCTGGTTTTCGATTCGCTTAATCAATTTTCTTTCGTTGCCTTGCAAATATTCTTTCGCCATTTACCAAAAGCATTTTTGTAATGGCTGTAATGTTTGTATTATGTTCTCAACCTCTTTATTATTAAATTGGGAGACGCAGATCAACTGTCTTTCTTGTAATGAAAAGGTTTAATACTTCAGTCAACTATGCCAGCAAAATAAAACATGGGAGACTTAAAAAGCGTCTTAGGACATTAGGAGATCACTAAGGCGCTCAGGTTGCTTCAAGATGTTATCCTTCAGAAAGAAAAATGGAAGGAATTAAATTAAAATCCGTAATAACACACGTAAAAATGTTTTTCTTCTAAACATAGGTAGACACATCACGGGAATATCTATCAACCGTCGCACGTAAATCACGGTTGTCCTAATTAATGGCCGCGTTTAAAAAGTTAGTAGGCTTGTAATTATTATAACTGATCCGCGGATTACAACCGGCGAGTCTGTAATCTTTTGCAATTTCCTCTTAATCGCCTAAGTTTAAAGTAACCATTATAAAATGACCTCTATTCGTTTCGTCTTGTTCTTCTTTTGTTCCAAACCGCATCACACTTGGGTCACTTAAGTTTGGACGTTTGAAACCTCGCCCGAGACATTTGGACTTATGTGATAATATTAGGGCGAGTGGAAGAAATTTGATAATTCTCGGTTAGGGGAAACAACCATTTTAATAACAACTTGCTCGCATAGTTCGTGAATTACTAAGCGAACAGAAAACTGTTGAGTCGTTTAGCGAATTGTTAATGTAAAAATATGATTTTACTCTATTGTATTATAAGTTTAGAAGATTTGTTGGCTACAAATTCAAAGATACTTACGGGTGATATTATTCAATATTTAATATAGTTAAGAAATTGTATGCTATAATTTATTAAAATACGTTTTTATTATAACCTAACTAAAGTCATTTTATGCTCCGAGACAATTTAAAAAAATAGTGTTAATCATTTTGGACTACGCCAAACTTTACACTAGTTCAATGCCTACTACGCCTAACAATGGTAATTAAAAATACCATAATAGTTTTTGAGAGTTGATTGAGATGATAGTTTTTATATAGCGGCTCCACGGATTTTTGTCCTGAAGGTAACCGAGACAACCATTTATCACCCGCCCGTCAAAATCTAATTGTCCCGCCTCGCTAACCACCGCATTGTGACCGTAATTATTCGTTCATTTTTTTCACAAAGAACAAATCGACCTATAAACATTTTTTGTTACACATATTCCAAAGACTAACCTAATAAAACTTTTCCAATTTCGAATTACATTTTTGTTGATCGATTTTATACCACTTCAGATTACAAGTGGTTTATCTTCAGATTCTATAGACGTCCACCTATATATTTGAAGTATTTACCTCTAACCCGATTTCAGATTTTATAATCTATGTATATACTTTTACCAAGTGTTAATGTACTTTACGGAGAACAACAATAAATCATTAGGTTAGAATCGCTAAACTTCATCGATACCTCTAAGGAGACTTAGAAACGGTAGACACACGACCCGGCCAAAAACCTCCACTTCGCAAATCCTTAGAATCCTCATAGCCTCTTCAGGTACTCAGTTGTGACGTCTAAAAACTTTCCATACTGTACATAGAAATGTCACACAATACAATGACACATGGTGACAATGTGAATTATTAGTAATTATTATTATTTGCAGCTAAAAACGGTTTTGGCACTTAAATTTTTTTTAAAACCTCCAAGGAGATTAACGCTCCAATTTTCTTCAATGTACAGTGCAATGTTGGGTAGTGTGCACATGACATGCTAAGTGGTGTAACTGTTCATGGAGATCTAAACACAATGGTCAATACGAGTAGGGCTAATGTTATAGAAAATTGGCCACAAATTAGGTTTTGGTCACGAAGACTATATTTGAATGCTTTCTGAGCTTCATAAATTTAAAGAATTCAAAACGAATCTCTAAAATCCAACATTTATGTATACAGCTTACCCAAGCTATATACATAAATGCCGATAACCGTGTGGGTACACGGGAATCGGTGAAGAATTGGACAAATTTTAAATAGACGCTTTGTCACTTTCTTAACTTGTAATCGCGGGGACGGCATTGGAAGGCTTTCAGAGCTATTTACATGCAGGTATATCGAGTGATCGCCGTATGTCTAATCTGCATTGTCAAAATGAATCTCTACAATTCCATGCTTATGCAAACAGGTAAAGGAATATTGGTGAAGAAACAGAAAATTTTTGGATAATACGCTTTATAACTTTCTGGCAAATACTTAAAAGCGGTCTATAATTATGTAACTACGCAAATGGGAAAGTTTCTTACAATGCTGAAGACTGCGCCAAAACCAGGGAATTTGTTTAACAAAATATTTAAAGCGTTTCATACGTAATATGTGTACGAGATGTTATGTTTTATCGTGTGAATAATATTATGATCGTGTACAATTACGTAATAATCACTTTATTATAGTATTCTTGCAGATGACATAACTACTAAAATGAATTAAGCAACTCAAGTCATCAGATCGTTTTTATATTCTAAATATATTGTACAGTCTTGTATCGTTACCACATTGATATGATTTAAATATGATCAAATTCCAACTATTGATTGAATCCAAACTAGCCATGAATAGTTAACAAGGATGTCCTATGACAACCACAGTTTTTTGTTGGACGTAAATGTTATAGGGCGTCAGTTGATATTTACTGCTTACGCGATTTAACTGGAAATAATAATAATTAATGATAATTTAATTAATTTTATTTTCATAGAGCTGAACAATGAGCTGTGATCTATTTTAAGCTTTCAAAACTTCGTGTCAGGTAAGAGCCCATTTCCGTAAATAAATTGAGGGCCATTTAGTGAAATCACACGGGCCTAATATTGAGCCGAACAACAATAGGCGTTCCTAATATATACATTTTGGTTTTGGGGATGGAACGGGAACCGCAAAAGGCGACCCTGGTAATTAAACTGCTACCAAAACATTTGTACAAAAACTTAATATAAAATCTGATATTATAGACTGATATTATAGACATTAAAGCCTTTGATACGAGAGTGAATTATATTAATGTACACACTTGAATACGCTATATTCACTGTCATTATGAATATTACTAAGAATGAAGTAAAAGTAGTGAACAATGTATTCAATCGATGCAAATTTTAATTTAAAGATAAGAAGAGAGAATTTAATGAGACGAATTCATAAGTATACAATGTTTCATGTTTACAAACGTTAATAAAACTTAGATTCAACATGATTGTATAATTAGTAACAATGGGCGGCATCACTGCTATGGAAACAATTTTTTCCATGTTAGACGGTAAGTTATAAAATTTAAATGATACAACTCTAAACTGCTACGAAACGTAGTCTAAATATGAACAACACAATGCGCAGTCGAATTGATATATAACAGCTTTATCTCGTTACAGCGATGAAGATGTTCATCATAGTTATTTATTCTTTGTGTTCATATAAATTTTTTTAAGTATACAAATTAAAAATTTAAATGGTTTTGTGCCATTTATGTTTCTTTTCAATCGTCTGTTTTATAGCATACGAGATAGCAGCGTGATGTACAACTCAAATATATTTCTACTTAACATCTCGTGGCAAGAAAAAGATGATCAGATTCCCATTTGACGGCACAAGATTGTTTCTGGTGCTATCAATCACTCAGTGTGGGATGACTCTAATTATAGGGATTAAGGGTGGCTGTGGTCCAGGTAATGGAGTCTATGCCGGCCCTTTTAATAGAACCGAAAACGGTATGCATGAGACTGTATTCAGTATAATTAAAGAGTTTTTGATCACGTACACTAATAT
The DNA here is from genome assembly GCA_018245735.1 of Microceris miodesmiata. Classification (NCBI taxonomy): domain Eukaryota; kingdom Metazoa; phylum Arthropoda; class Insecta; order Lepidoptera; family Hesperiidae; genus Microceris; species Microceris miodesmiata. The sequence goes on from DWEC01000928.1 coordinate 8,899, forward strand.
GTAATTAATGTGTGATTCTTGGAATTACAGGCCGGTAGGCTTGGAGATGACAATTTTCAACTCATGATTTATATTTCATACTTGAAGGTAATCATAAATTTTTAGATTTCAAAATAATATTGTTTAATTATAAAAACGATTAAGTAAAGGGAACGAACTTACCAGATAATTTCGAAAAATAAGACGATAGATATGAAAATCATCGTGACATCATTATGATAAATTGTCAATTAATTATTTTTCAGTTAATGAAAAAAATCTCTGAAAAAAACAACAACAACTGCTTAGTGCTAACCACTAAAGGCACAACAAAAACAAGGTTGAAAAAAGGTAATTTAATCGGTTGCACGAGAGAGCTGTTATTTTGCGGTCACTATACTTACAGTGAGCGCACCTTGACGGGAGTTAGTTAATTAAACATAATGTTCAAAACCTTCTAAATCTTCCCCACACTGCCATTACACGATTATTAATTGGGCGTAAACTTCGAATGGGGTTTCGTCCAGATTGAGGGCTAATTTCGTTGATTGCTCGTGATATACAGAAACGTAATTTTTCGATGCCCCGAAACAAACCCCTATCCATCTTTTGCATTAATGATACGTGCGAATACGATTTACATTTGAGTTGTTTTACCAGCACGTTGTTCTTGCGTGTAATGATAAATATTTATTGTCTGCGTTTTTAATGTTGGTAGTGGTAGTTCTTTGAATTAAATAAAAGATATTACGCGTTATTTCACGATTCTAATACAGTAATACAATAAACTATAAGATACAGCTTCGTGAAGCTTTGATTGATATAGCCGCCATCTGCAACCCATAAACAAGAGTTCTAAAAAAATATAACATCCATTCAAATGTTTTCATTCCGATCCCAAATGAGTATCTAAAAATGAACGCATTAAATCATTACAAAAACGTTCAACTAATTGCGGCTTCGTTCCTGTCAATAGCGATTATAAAAGAGCTAAAAATAATGATGACAAAACGCGAACGACAGACAGTAAACGAAGCTTTCATATCCCCCAACCAAAATAGAAGGCAAATTGACAGATGACAAATATGACCGTTAACACTACGGTCACGACACCCAACAGACTAGCGTAGCAAGAACCCCGAAATAATAAAGAAATCCAAACTCCAACCATCAATAAAAAGGGTGCCGGTAAAACAGTAGAGCTCAATGTACCGTGGTTCGTGTCAGTAAATATTTCTACCAGGGCTAAATGTGATAAAATACATCAAGACATTGTCGTTATAGTAAGATAGATAGCCACCCGATGTCGGTAACACATTCCTTTGAACAACAAGATTAGAACAGATGAATGTTTTGTATACAAGCAGAAACATGTTCGGAATTAAGCTCTGTTGTTACTGAATTGTATAGATGGTAATAAGTGAAGGTGATGCAATAATGATAAAAATAATATTAACAAATTAGATACGTCTACTGACAGGAGCAATCGATTTGTAAGACTCGTTACGAAATAGTTATGCGTATAGATAAAAGATTTGAGAGACAAAAAATAAATTGTGATGTGACATTTAAGGTCTTTTAAAGTTCATCACTGTAAAATATATCTATTTTTTATATCGTGTCATTTAGGTCAATAAGTTGACATACGGGTTTTTTAAAGTTTTTTGTGATGCAAGATACGCCTGCGGGCGAGCAGGACATTTGATATTAAAGGATTAGGTTTGCGAATAGATGCATGACTACCCACTATCTGCGAACCCAGTAGTTTAAAATGTCACTTCATATAAAATTGTCTATGTTTTGACATTCTCCAATCTTTGTAGCTTCTATAAATTGCAGCTTTTAATTTAACAACTAAAACTCCAAAAAGCAATAAACAAAATGTTAATATTGATACTGCTAGGAAATGTAATGTATACAGAATAAATTCTCCTTTACCTATGTCCAGGGATAAAGGAGTAGCGGAATACAGCAACAATCGAGACAAAGGGCAAAGAGGTCGACCCTTGCGGAGTGCATGGGTGTGGCGGACTTAAATTTTCGCATTGACAGCCGAAACGGCCCTCAGGGACGGCCGAGACGTGCTTTTAGTGCCTTTATTCGTTATGGTTAATGCGGCAACTAGTTTACGAGCTATACTGTTATTTGCGATCTCGGAGGGCACGAGGGTACGAATAATATCGTCTAACGTACATCTACCATTATCGTTAGCCCGGAAGAGTTTGGTACGCTTAAATTAATTGTTGCCGTTTTATTGTGTTCGCTATAAGATATCGTGTTTTAAATGAACTTTGCGTTTTATTTTACGCTCTATATTTGAAAAATCCTAGTTTTTATTTAGCATTCATTGACAATGTTGTATTGTTATCTATAATACTCGTGTCGTCGTTTGCATGGCACTAGAATTCAAGAATTGTTTTTAACAGTTAAAAGTCTTTTTGAAGATGACGGGTGATATTGGATTTATAGCGTAATGTATTTTAAATTTATATATAAATTATTATAATTTTTGGAATCTCAAAAATATTTTCGTCCCATTTATTCATCATTCAAACTATTGTCATTTATTGTGTGCTGACGACATACTAAACGGTACCATACTTAGTTCCCATTTATCACGGTAGCGGATATCTCCTTCAAATTAGGTGACAGTAGATCTGTAAAACGAACCCATTACTTCGCTCGAATGGCTATTTAGATTAGTATCGTACCCTCGCCTATTGTCGTGAGTGGAACGCATAAATCTACCAATCAGTACCGTCAAAACGTCTGTGTCTGACGCGTCAACTGCCGAAGAAATTGGATTGGCTATCAATCAAAGTGTTGCACGAAATTACGTGCATTGTTCATTGGCATCGGCACTCCTTACAAATGAGGTCCCTTTGAGGCCCATCGCAAGCATGCCGTGTTTTGACACCACATATTTTTGGGTCACGAGTCATTTGTCCTTTTCATGCTCTTCGGATAGCGTCTCAATAACTTGAAATTTGAAGTTGTCAATATGAATCATGTCTTGGCTGCATTCTTTTCAGGTTTTATTAGAATAACAACAATGAAGTAGTTTATTGAGGATATCTCGAACAAATGTTCATACTACCTATAGATGATTGCGTGACATCCCTTCGTCAACATTTATGAAAAATATTTGTGATAAAGCCCAAGAACATTTTGCTAATTCCCCTGAAATATTATGGACGCTATATTACAGAAAGAAAATTTTACCGCGTGTCTGTCTGCTCCTAAGTTTGAAAATGTTTTCTGTAGGTACATAGGTACTCGTAATTTAATTGTTCTCACTTTTTAACGATTCAATCTTTGCTGTTGAATTCTTTTTCGTAAAAGTAATGTTTACGAAAGTGTGAATGAAAACATTTTAATCACTTTTCTAAGCCTCTTATTTTCGTAAACTGTAAACGGTAAGAAATTTCACCGAAATGTAATGAAGGTAATAAACTGGGATTACACATAATTTTTTTCGCGCTTCGTATGCCGGTCATTTGTGATTTTCTCTAGAAGAATGATCTAGAAAGCCACGAACGTGAAACATTTTATGTTCTACATGGTTTTAAAATGTAATATCACGAGTTGTACACTACACGACAAAAGTAGACTGGTCGATGTGCTTGGGATAATTTCAACGATAAATTACTAAAGTGATAGGTGAAGTGAGGTCAATTAATAAGTCAGTTATTTTACCCAACGACAGCGGTACACTTAACTGTTATATTTCTTCCCGATGTATCGACCCCATTCGACTACAACGATCACGTAAGGCGGTACAGAGACAAAGCCCTAATGAACACGTCAATATTGCTTAGCGCGGGACACTCGCTAATGCCCTTTGACACGATATGTTTCTTTGGATACCATGTACGAGTAGGCGAGTATGTAATGTCATTTGTTTATTAGCATTTTAATATTCTAGAAATGTATTATGCTAAGGGATTTTTTTTAATATATACCTGTTTACTGGGGTGAGCGTTGTCTTATAAATCTCAAGTTTGGTGGCAGCCCTCTTTAAAGGACCTACGTCTTTTCCTTGTAACATTATAAAAATAGACATAACTAATTACGCAATAAAGTAAAACTCATAGTCGCGTTTTCCTATCATCTGACTAGCTGCCAATGATTTACGGGGTCAATTCGTCCCCCAGTGGCGAACAGTTCTTCCACGCAGTGGACAGAGTGTTATCTGATCAAACATACCATAAATAATACTTGGACTGTATTTATCACGGCATCGCGAAATATGAGTAATGGCAAGATTTATTGTTAGAAAAATCTTCCTCTCCCTCCGATAAGTAAGAAAATCTTCTAAACGCTCATACATGCGATTGAGTCAAACACACGTACTGTTAGTACATTCATTGCTTTTGATTAATTATTTGAAATACAATAATAATAGATAATTTAAAAAAGGTAATATATTTCTGCATAAAAAAATAAAAACATTCTGTTTCCAAAACTTTATCTCTTCAATTGTAATAATTGCTTAATATCAATTTATATCTACAAATTCATATTTAGAAGCTTACGAATAAATATGGAAAAAAAACAAATTATAATTCTAAAATAACTCAGGGATATATGTATAATTAACAATAATTACCCGCCATTTTTGTATTGCGTACTATTGTCACAAAATATGCAAATGTTATAATAATACGTACCTAATTAGAGTTATTTAATTTCACATATTTAAAATTAATTGGTTTCATTACTCGGTTGCTAAGAGAAACAACATAAAGCGAGTTGGATGCTTAAAATTATAACCTCATGTGATTGTATCTGAGGTATCCTTTTATTACCGTAAGTTGACGATAACATCAGTAGCCGGTGGATCCGAACAATACGAATATAAACTAATTAACATACAGTCTTGGTGACTGGCGACACAGAGGGTTCTCAACGTAGCGCTTCGCTGATCACGATGAGACATTTACGTTAAGCCAGAAAGTGTAGTGCGAGGCGCAAATCATAACGCCACGCATGCCTCGCTACATACATACATACGTGTACTCGTATATTATAATTTAAAAGTTATGTGTTAGAATTTCAAATTAGGTAGCTACTCGATTGCAATTATATTTTAGTCTTCTACCCTTAATTACAATCTTTCTTGTGTTCAAACTAATTAAATAGTTCTCTGGACTCTGAATTTATCGATATTTATTTAATGTGATTAATAAGTTAGGTATGGATATGTCGTCTCAGTTACCAACTAATATGTATTCACAAGTTAATATTAAATTATATTCCGTCATCAAAATCTTTTTAATCCGAGGCATGATCGTATGTCTTATGATCTAACTGCCTTGCTTTGTCTGTTGTGACCCTTATGTATAGTCCGATGTCGGGTGAAACCTAAGTGTTAAACTTCGGTTAATTATCATAAAGTCACTATGGCTATTCATTAGATGGGAATCTAAGTGTCACGCTCCGTTGACCACGACGACATTTTTATACTCGAGTGTTAGGTCAACAACAGCGTGTTGTAAAACTGTGTTCAATCACTGTGAAGTTACAAGTTAAGTCCTCGCAGGTAAAGTACGCAATTTTAATAAAATAATAAACATCTTCGAACAGCTCTCATATGATCATATGTGGTGGGCAGAGAGTATCGAACTCCATATATTTCTGTCTTTATAGTCTTGACGTGCTTTTTTCTATATTCGTCTCCTATATTTATATACTTGTATATGTAAACGACTTCTATTCCAAAATTCCAATGATATTCTGTGGTGGGAAGTAAACGTAACTGGCGAAACGTGGAAGCTCACTTCACTCCTCTGTTAACCACTTCGGGGAGATACAGGTTTTTTTTATCACGATATGATCACAGACAAAGCAGAATCTATACTTTATTAACGAGGCAGTATTCATTGCTTAATCTATACTTAAGAAGATTTTT
>DWEC01000929.1:0-14781 GCA_018245735.1 Microceris miodesmiata
TGTTACATATCGACTCGAAATTATATTATAAAAATGAATGATAACTTTATTAAGAAATCTTCAACAACATAAAAAATGTAACAGTTTAAAGCTAGAACGACAAAAACCCAAAGGTATCATCTAAACATAAATCGAAGGTAATTTGCTAGTAGAGTCGAAATGCAACACAGACTTGCCACAACATCGAATAACCGTACTTTGAAAACATCCGATTTGACAATCGCATTAGGTATCAGTGCCACACCATGCCGTGTTGCCGAAAATTTTCATATCCACGGAAAGACTAACGACTATCGTATGATTTCAATACGGTTCCACACATTACTTATTTTATTTATCTAACATTCAAATACGCTAATCGTAGAAACAGAATTTTAATGGAAATAAAAATAACATTAAATTATGAATGAAAGGAATAGATGTGATAAGAAAAGATACATAAAACGTTTAATTTCATTTTTATAATTAATTTATTCTTCGTTATGTTTAATATATTCAAAGCGACCATGTCCATTCTCCATGATTCCATGTCTCGAATAATTTTTGAACAATGATATTAGTGTCGCGACGTTAATATATTGACGACGCTATCGATTTAGGAAATTATCATTCATCTCATATCATTCTTCTGGAATGTGAGCTAGCAATTAATATGAAATTAGTGAAGATTCATTTCCTTTAAGAACTGTCTATTTTCTTACTTAGTCTACTGTCTAATTTTTAGTATTTTCCTTTAAGTTTCGCCTAAAATTATGGCGTCTAATATCTATGTACGTCTATCTGTATGTTATACTAATGCAACACTGGAGTTGATAGATAATTTACATAATTTTGTATACTTTGGTAACGAGAATATAATCTTAATAATAAAATTTTGCCAATGAAAGGTGATAATGATAAAGATTAACAAACACCAAAACTTTTTTACTTTCACGAAATACGAAATATTGTTGTCAACATTAATTGCAATCAATCACCAAATAAGACCCTAAATACTTTTGTACCTTTTCTTATATATTTCTATCGCGGTTTCGTCGGTGCTACTTATGTAAAAATGTTGTGTGGTATTAAGTATCCAAACCATCGATAGCCAGTCGGGAGTCGATCCGCGGACAGTATAGACCTTGTTGGTTGGGTCGAGACGCAGCCGCCACGAGGGGCGGCGCTCACTGTTGGCGGCGATGGTCGCGGTGGCCGTGGCGGTCGCGCACGCCAGCGCTAACGTCACCGCTACGTCGCCGCTGGCCCCGCCCCCAGCACTACCGCGGGCCTACGCAACATCACCGCACACTCCGTATGTTTTCTCTCCTTCATTTCATACACATTTGCCCCATCTACATATGATACCGTATTTTGTGCTTCCACAAAAGAAATTGAAACGTTAACCGTGTCAAAAATGGACTCGCCTGCAGTTTAGCAATTAAGCTGTTGCAAAGTTACATAATAATGAAAGTAATACATAACTATCGATTAATTATTCGAAATTTAACAGTTGAAAACCTTTCAAACTCTTTCAGAACCTGTCAGATTATATATGACCAAAATTTCGAGGTCTACAAACACTTACGCAATTTAATTAAACACTACAATATTTGTGATCTTTAAGTGATCATAGCGAATGAGTATTCTGTATATGACTTCCTAATTCGAAAATATTGTAACGTTATTATGCATAGTTATTGACACAAGCATATTTCTTATTGGGTATATGAAACTGGACTATTCTAGAACGTCACGGGTTTATAAAAATATTATCTACTATGACATCAACAATGAAAGGATGAGGTCGGCGTATTTATGAATAGGTGCCGTAAGTGTTGTATCAAGAGAATTTTTTATCGTAATATAAATGTTATATAATATATTAACTTTTACAATTCTCTGAACTTTCTTTCCAATGACGTTAAAGAGTAGTTTTCCAATGAATACAAATGATTACTTAAATGTCAAACTCAACATTATTATTATTATTATATACAACTTTTTACATGACATATTTTGACAAAATAGATTTCGTCCTACAACTTCGTCGGCAAAGATTTGATAGGAACAAAATAAATCGAAGCCTACATTGGCATAGTTTTTACAATTTATATAAAGGGACCACGATATTGAAATATTTTATATTTACAGTTAATTCTAATCAAGAACTACACCTTTATAGTTGATATTTTAGAACGTTCTACCGGTATATGTCGATGAGCGATTTAGAAGAATGCTATAAAGTATGACGCACACGTACCGAGTTGTTTTCTGGGGTGGAAGCGGCAGGGTGCTCGTCAGCGCTCTTGGTGCTGGGTTGCGTATGGCTGTCGGCGGTCCCGTTGCCCGCCTTCTTCTTCACCAACTGCTCGGCCGACTTGATCTCATCCAGGGTCACGCCCTGGGTGGACCGTCGCGTCTCACGCACGCGTTTCGCGTGTGCCTTCCTCTGCGTCTCGCTCTCCTCGTCGCGTACGGGCGGCACGAACGACCTACGTCCACAATCACATAAGTGCACGTCGCAACCAAAAAACACAGAATCGACATCAAAAAAAAAACAAGCTCAAATCTGCCATATTTTACTAATATACATTTAAACAGGAAACAGTGACATGCACCTAAACAATAAATTTTACTACAAAATGAAACATTAAAATTGAAATTCATGTCATGCGCGAAACTAAGGAACGGCAAAATTGCCAGTGACTGTAAGGCAAAACCGGCAAATGAAACGTCCGAGCACAACAACAGACGAAGCGCTACAATAATTCCACACAGAACAGTTTTGGTCGAACATGAGGATTGTTAAAAAGATATAAAGGTTCTGATGAACATTGATTCCGATATGGTGAAAGCGTAAAATTATCTTATGCAAGCCTCATATTCAAACAAACAGCTAATCAAACTACAATAGCCTGAGTACTTGAAGAAATTCTTGAATATGTTGCCGGGCGACAGTTTCGTGGGCGTGGTCGAGCTCGGGGCGGAATTGCTACTGTTCGACTCTACGCTCTCCGTGGAGCTACAGCACACACATACAACTAGTTTAGAAATGTGCACCATACACTGATTTTATTGTAATATAACAATTATTATTACGTAATACTATTATTGTTATATAATGTCAATAATAATGAATCGTTTCATATGAAGTTACATATTTTGAAGTATTTATAACCATGTAAAACGACATGGTAGTGAAATGCAATAGAAATTTTGACTTTTCAGAATGGACTACAATCAGACGAAACTTAAATCTAATATCTATATACAATGTCACCTGCACTTGTAACCAACAGTCATAGTTTATAATTTACAGAATTATAGGCTAAAATGACTGTCACTTAAGGTTTGCTAACTAGTAATACCAAACGCAAAATACTCAATAAATACAAAACAATCGAATTATATTGTACATATACATATATAAAACCCATCCATTGTATCCATCTACTTTTTCACCACCAGCTTAATTTAAAACCCCCTAGCAATATCATTCCAGCGGTACAAATTACATGTGTCTAACAAACATACCACAAGCGATTTCTCCGTGTTAATTGATAATTAATTTAAATATTTATAATTAGATCAACCAACTCTTAACATTTCTCAGTCACGATTAACGGCTTTGAGATGAGATATTCGTATTACTAAGGTCCTTTTGTGGAGATCAGCCCATTGGTAGCTAGTGCGTTATAAAAATAGTACATGTATCTGCATTCTTTCATAGTTCTATAAATATACGTATGTTTAATAAAATTGTATTGATCTGAAACTGACTGGTATACATATACAAATAACTCACCTTCTGACGGTTGTCTGAGTGGTTGTGTTAGTCGGTGGTGAGGCGGCGCTGGTGGTACTGGGCGCCGTCCACGTGTTGGCTTCCCTCTCCGGTCTTTCCGTGGGGCTTATTCTATGCACAAACAGACGTTCAAAGAACAATTCCACATAACCTAATACGTTTTTTCAAATGTATATCAACGTGTAAACTTCGACCGTTCGGGTTACAAAAACTATCTACTACACATACCATACCCATATAACTACCCATACTTTTTGATTAATGTAAAAAATATATAAAGATATTATAGATAGATATTATAAGATATTATAGATATTAGATATTATTATAGATAGATTAATTATAAGATATTATAGATATTATATACTATAGATAATATTCTTTTACGTCTAAGCAGACTCAGCCCATTTCAAATCAGACCATTTGGTGATGTATATTCGCTTAAGTTCAATGCAATCCTTATAACAACTGTTAGCGTGTGCTAGGTGTGATTCAAATCAAAATTGCAGCCCTGTCGAGTAGTTGAAACGCTATAAGTGCACGCCTCTGCCGAAGTATACAGAAAAACTACCTTCAAAGACACGAATATTAACAATTTTTTTTTTCATAAATATAGCTAGCCTTATATACTAGCCATACTTGCTTCACATAAAGTTTGATTCTAATTTTGAAGTCTGTCACAATTGCACTCGATATAAAAATGTACAGCGACAATATAAGAATGTGTGCTCCAAACCGGGACATGGGATTGAGAACTCCAAGAATTACTTCAATTGACTAGTAAGACTAAGACATTGCTTTAAGCTCAAAAACATTGTAGAATAGTAAATAAAAATAGGGACAAAAACGACCGCAGAAATTCGAACATCGAATAAATTTAAAAATAGAACGCAACATACGCACATCTATACGTACACATATTAAAAGCGAACGAATGGAACGAACATTAAGCGTGTCTGTGTTATAAAGTGAACATTAAACCAGTACACATGTGACCTTCAGCTTCGACCAGCCACGGTAATGAACGATGAAACAGAAAACATTTACTAAACTACATAAAAGTAATACTGCCCTGTCTGTCAATTGTTTCATTTACACTGTACGATCGATCATTGTACAGTAAGGAAATAATCAAAGAGAAAGCATTGTTATAAAGCTTACTTTAATGAAAATTATTTTAATGATAACAATAGAACTAACCCAAACAGTGAGGATTTGTCATTTTATGTATTATTACAGAATAAAATATTTATTTAGACATATACAATATTGCAACAGACATGGATGACAACAGTACATCTAACAATAAGGTCAATATATTTTTGACTGGTGGCGACAGTCATTTTTAAATCTGGTCTACTTAGTCTCACATACGACAGACGGGTCAGTACGGAAGGCGACAACAAAGCTAAGCGTGCAATGACAACGAGAGGACACGAGGGCCGAAACTGAAGGTCGCACGGCTGTGGTCCAGCGCAGCACCTGGTCTGAACGTCGTCGTTAGTACTCTCTGTTGAATTGTTAGTAGCCTCCAGATTCTTTTTCCGGTTCTCGATCGCGGCCAGCGTGGTCTGCGGCAGCGGCGGTATAGAGGGACACGAGGACGCTTTTATACGCGCCGTCACGTCGCGATATCGCTGATAGAAACTGTTCACACAGACACACAAGCATGCTACATAACTTATGTACACAATGAACATACATCGAGGACGGTTTAACGGAATGTGAACGCGCCAAATAAATTAACACACACAACAGGGCAACGTACTGATGATATGAAAAGTGCGATGACACGATAACTTTGTACAAGCGAATGTTTCGTAACTCGCCGCTTCGATAGTCGTGTTGTGATTAAAAAACAAAACAATAAAACTATCCACAAGCGGCAACCTAAGTAAACGCGTGCTGTGCATGTACTCATACAGTTTTGCCAACTACTGAAGACTGTCCACGTTGTCTTCTATTATTACACATCGTCCACATACATCATCTCATTCCATTAAACGGTCCTCAGGCAACACCCTACACCGTAAAAAAGTAAAATAGACAATACAACCCTTTTTGTTATTTATATGATCTACGACGTGTCACATAATAAGAAAAATATGAACTAACTCATTGCCACTCATCTCGCTTGTAGCCCTTCGAAATTTATCGAATCGGTTAATTAAAAAGCTCACAAGCTTGCCTTGCTTCCTATTTCTGAAATCAACATGTTCATCTGTTTATAATTCCATACGGTTCATCATATGTTCGCAGTTAGCACATTGTTACTTGTTAACTCTCGATCAATTTCAATGGCATGTTTTAATAATGTAGCATTAATTTTTAGAAGATATTATTAATTTGACAGTTTTCAGCTCTGAGTAATGCTAGCATAATTTTTACCTTTCCTTTTATGTCATATCACAAACGCGTTACACACTTTACTGTATTAAATCCTAACTGGCAGTTCAAAAATATAGCTCATGGCAGCATCTGCCAAAGGGGGTCCTTTCCATGTGTTTAACTATTATGCCAGCACTAAACACAATGACATACAATGATTTTATATTGAATTGATATTTTAGTAACTTTCATTATGTTACATGCCCATTAGAATCACAGTAGTTTATATTTAATTACTCGGAAATTGGAAGAGTGACGATAGACCAAAATAGACCAAATACTGGTGCAAGTTTGACTCACGTCTTGTCGTTTTCAAAGCTGTGCGTTCTTCTGAGTATTGTATCATTGTCCACATTATTATTAGCCGCCTTGTTGTCACCTGTAAAACGGAAATAAAATAAAAATTTAAAATTAGAACAGAAAATGGCCTCGCAATCTATTTCTATAGTGAGTGCCGTAATCGGCGCGTATTTTTGCGTTCGTAAAATGAAGCGAACATTTTTTTTATTTTAATACATGTTATTATAAATTCTCGGATAAAAATTCTATTTATATTTTAATTACGTTCAAAATAGTAAATTATTGCATAAAATTATATTGTCTTTATTAATAATTTATTTCACTCATTAATTATAATAACGTTTTTTATGATGTAATATAAATGCTCTTTTAGAATATATACTTTTTCGACAACAAAGAATGTTACTTGATAACGAAATGAACTTAATGTGAAAATTAATGGCTGGAGCTATTACGCCAGGGATTAAAGTCTAAAGACATAGCGGAGTATACTAAATCGAAATCGACCGTCAAAAAATGGCCAAATGGCTGCAACAAATGTTGCTAATAACGAATATTACAAAATGAGTTTGTTTGTTGATTTGTAATTCGTTCCTTTATGTCATTATCATCACTTACGAGGTGGTTCCTGTTGCTTATTCCTGAAGGAGGTGAACCTGCGCCACGACGGCGCATCATCGTTAGAGGTGATGTATTCTGCGGGCTCGGTGGCTTCCGGCAACGGCGCCGGGCTTTTGGGCGGTTTGCCTTCCGTTATGAATTCGGTCACCGGCGGCGGCTTGTCTGTGTGATCGCGCTCATGTCAACCGATGATAAGCGAAACGTGCACCACACAAGCTCAGATACGCTAATTTTAAATATTATGTATGACAATAAGTAAATTAATACTCCATACAATTTGGAAAATAATCCAATCTGGTACATAACCTGAGCATTTATTTTGAACAACACGGAATACTAGCCAAAGACAATATTGTTTTTTTTAAATTCCAATCGACTCATATGACCCAGAGAGAGAGAGTAAAAGAAATAATAACATATTAGCGTATGTGCGCATCTGTGTGTAGTTACAATGGTAATCGAAACGGCATTTAGGCATTGTTACGAACACGTATATACAACACAGTGACACAGGCCCGCAGTCCCGCACTGCACTCACCGTTGACGACGTTCTCCGTCTGGCCGGTGATCTGCAGCTCGATGCGCTTCACGTCGTGCCGCGGCGGGCTGCGCTTCGCCTTGTTATTGTTGTTGTTGTTCACGCGCCTCGACTCTTTCTTCGACGCCTCCAGCAGCCAACTCGATATTGTCGGATCCACTAGGTCCATGCACGTTTGGCCCTGTAATGTACATGTTGCAAATTAATATTTTTTTTATTATGTACAGCTGCAATTATTTAATTTTAAAGAATACTGTATCACAGACTAATATATCCGATCTTTTTTATTTCCAGCTTACAAAATAGGCAGATGGGCTACCTGCTGGTTAGTGGTTACCGTTGCATATGGACACCCGGGAAGTCATGCAACACCCGGAGAGAGGCCAATGCTTTGCCGGCTTTGGAGGAGAGCTCTCTTTTGCGCTTTTCTTGAAGAACCCCATGTCATAATGCAAAATCCCAAACCCTAATAACCCAATGTCCTAATTATAATCAAAAACGATTAACTATAATTAGAATTCATTATTTAAAACATAATAACTGACTAAATCATGAGTGTTTTGCTGTAACTTAAAACTGAGACTACAATATTATATAACACTGATAGGTAAAAAAATAATATTCGATAAGGTATGTTTGGGCACAAACGACCCAGTGCAAATTGATACACGCTGTGTCTATATCTTAATGACTTAAGTCTGACTTCAGCTTCTTCGCTCAAGTAAAAAAAATAATATATCACAATACACAAGTATCGTGTAAAAATCATTCTTATAGAATTACACTATCAGCCTGTCATCGCCCTCCGCTGGACATAGGCCTCTCCAATGTAGAGTTATAAATTATTTTTATATTAATGTTATTAACGTCACCCAGCAGCACGATTATTGTCTCCTTTGGGCCACATAGCGAATTACATGACTCAATTTATTCTAGAATGAACAAACTAATTTGTTCTAGAATAAAACAAAATTCCTTTCAACCCCTAATAGCCTATAACTTCGCTCACCAAGCAACAATTATTTTGATTTAGAGTTAGGACCAGAGAAGATCTATTTCGGAATTTCTTTAACATACATAAGTCAACAATTACTCACAGAGTAGTTCTTCAGATTGGGATCGGCACCGAATTTCAGCAGCAAGTTGGCGGCTTCCTTCTGGCCCCAGAGCGCGGCTGCGTGCAGCGGCGTCCAGCCCTCGTAGTCTACGCAGTCTGGCTCCGCGTTACAGTCCTCGAGAAGCATTTTCGCCACCTACGTACAAAGGAAACATATTTAAGGGCGAATCAAAATAAGCGTCATTAAAAATTGTAACCTAGTCTGCGAAGTCCAGAAGTAAAAATGAAATATGTACGTACATTTTACTTTTTGTCATTCATGCTTATAAGGGAATATGAAAAATGTACACATTTAAATAGCTTCAATGTAAACAAACCCATTCACATTTCAGAACTGCTAAGGCACTTTTATTTTGGCTGGTTGGTAGTGTTACAATTATGTCACAAAATATCGAAAATCTCACAATATTTGTGTGTAATCAGGAAGTCCTCAAAATTTACGTACCTACATAGAAATTACAAAATATCTGATCTGTGCTGATGTTATAAAGTCGTGGCCATTCTCACTGTAATGCGAATAAAAGCTTAATGGATCGATGTTGTAAAAAAAACAATTAACCTATATAGGAGTATACGGAACGCGCGAAAAATATCTAAATAGATGAATTTAAAACCATACGAAGCTATTAAAATAAGAGAACCGAGAATGTAAATTACATATGTATTAAACAGTATTTATTGATTTAATTAACCGATAAAATATTATAAACAAAAGCGATATGGAATTCGACATACATATTTTAATTATAAAAAGATCTTCTGTTAGCTTTAGCTAAATGAAATGAATTTGTTTGAAGATAGTGAATTTATTATAACAAATGTGTAATAGATCGTTCTTTGAATATTAGCTTATTTGAGAAAGAGATCATTTTTAAATGTATATATATACTCACAGACAGAAGAAACATGGATTTGCAAACGTATAATATTAGAAGCAAATTCACAGAATTAATGTCGTCCTTTCCCACGGCGACACTCGAGTCACTTTGTAACACAATAACTGGTGCGACAAAGAACGACAGAGTCGAATTATAACAATCTGAGGTAAAATGGCCGCACTTATTTTACTTGGCTCGAATTACCATTTAATTATAATAACTGAGTACCATCAGTTACTACGATTTCCTACAAAGTTACATGTATACATAATTTTGTAGCGAAGTCACCTCATTTTAACATCACATAATGATCCAAAATCGAAATTGAAGTAAATAGCAAGCATAAAGCAAAATAGGATGTAATAAATCGTAATAAAGATTTAACGGCGACTTTCTTTAATAATCGTTGAGCTTAGTTAAGGGATATATGTATGCAGCTTAAGCTGATTTACGACAAACAATTTCCTTTCCTCCAGCACAGCGAAACTAGTACGGCTAGGTGCCTACTTGTAATTCAAATCCCCGGGAGGTGATTTGTCAGGTTTATGGAGTGAAAATTGCATGTCTTACGTCTAAGTATCCCTTCGCGGCTGCGACGTGGAGTGGAGTGCCACCGGTCTTCGGGTCACGAACCTCGACGTAGCCGCTGGCCGCCCAGGATCTAGCATCACTCATGAGGGTGTCCACTTCCGCGTTGCGGGACTTTTCGCAATCGATGCCTGCAAGAACAAACATATTGTTTAGTTATGATCTATATTAAAGTCAATAGACAAATGTCTTTTAGATTCTAATATAGGATTTGATTCAAATAAATTTTTATCAGTTTCTGAATACTATGATTTTTCTGAAGTATTCACTATTACCATTCACCTATTGTCTGACGCACATATCCTATTAAAACGAGAAAGGAAAGACAGTAGTCGAATTATACTGGCTAAGTTCAGAAGTAAAGCTTTATAATAGTTAGAAACAGTTATCAGGCGCACAGATCTCGTTAATCGATAAACGATCCAAAAATAATGTAATTATTATATCATCACACCGGGTCCAATACGGGAAAAACAGTGAGCACCGAATACCAAATATTTTTATCCTTATGGAACTCCCATTCTTCCTCCACTTTCGTCTTAGACTTCTACCAATATAACAATATTATGAATGGACACTCACAAAGGCTCGCTATATCACACAAGCTATACTATAATTTATATTATTTGAATCGTAATTGGCTGGCAGTGATTGGATTAGAAGAGCTGAAGATCGAGCTCAGTGGCGTGCTATTGGAGAGGTATATGTCCAGCAGTGGACGGGAGTAGGGTGATAATGATGATGATGAATCGTAATTTGTAAGGAAACCACTGGAAGGTCTTATTAGTAATATATGTAACTATATTACAATGCTACTTAGCTAACTGCTTATCCAGTTCATGAAATACTTAGCTCGTCAGTCGCACAACAATATTCTAAGTATACATTATTTGTAATGTAATGTCTAATTGCTAATGTTTTATTTTTTCGGGGCGTTCTTCTCGCATACTATGGAGCTTTAAACTGAATGTTTTCACCATTTGACTATACCGTTCTCTATACAATACATATTTTTATACAATCATATATACATAATCGAAGAAAATATATACATAATCGAAGGTTTACTAATCGAATTTTTAGACTTTTAGGGCACTAGTCGAAAATGTGAAACTTCTGTCGTTCAGATGTAGATATTATTGCAATGAAGTCCGTTATCATATTACATTATAGTTATCAGCCGGTGAGAGATTTACGAAGAGAAAAATTATTAGAGATAAGAGAAACTAGATAGATCGATTAGAAAAAGGGTTCTAGGGTATCTTTATAAGGAACAATCAATAACCTTTCTCGTCGATGGCCTTCTGCAGCAACTCTTCCATATCATAACTCTCAGCAATATCGACTGGCAGCTCCCCATCGTAGTTCACTGCCGCCACATCAGCACCGTTCTCTAGAAGGTATCTGAAAATAATCACAAATAATTTTTTATTGTTAGTGTTGAAATTATTTTCCATCAAACACAATTGGCGCTGTTAAGATATTAGTTTCCGAAGTTAATATTGAACTGCTTCAATTTAAATTATAGTATATGCAAACGAACCGTCAAAGTTAAACACTAGACACCTCTTAACTAAATCTTAACAGCCTTAAGCACCGCAAAGGTACCCAACCAATTAATCCTGACATTTCTATAATGTGCCATGTCTATAGATTTTACGTGAGTCACCGTGAATAACAATTAAAAGTCATTAAAAACGTATATAAAGCTATATGGCCGCAGCAATTAGCTAATTAAAGAACATTAGTCTAGAAAGTTCGTTAAGTAGTCGAATAGGCATATATGACGCACGAAATAGTACGCAGTACTAATGTGTAGACACATAATGAATGTACTGTAAATCAGTAGGTACATAGACATATTATTATCATAATGTGACGTAACATCATGCCTGTAAGCCCCAAAGAAGTAGACAGAGTAGTACAGTGCACTCCTATGTTTCAGCAGTTACGTTATAACCTCACTATAGGAAAAAAAGTGAGCGTATCACCATTATACGGGCACAAATCCAGGCACCAAGCTACTGCTAGAAATTTTAATTAAAACAAACACAAAAGTACCCTACCGGGAGATCGAACACTGGATTTCCCAATCAGAAATCGCGCTTGCAGCTTGCCAACTAATGAGACAGTCATAATATAACAATTAACAAAATATGATGAATAGGTCCAATCGCAGGAACTCCCTCGCGAGCATCGATGTAAAATGAGTCAGCCGCTGTTTACAGTCATAAATTATTGACAGTCATACATATTATATTGAACGCGATGTCAACGCGCGCGTCATATGCGATATTGGACTGCACGATAATTTAGATGCTCGTGTTTATTTGCCCCGTTTTTCGACAAGCGGGGCACAGACTAACCCGCAAGATTTGACTAAATCTAATTTCAAACATCAAATGTTACAGTTCTCTACGTTATATTGTTAAGCTATTTTATTACATAGGATGCAATAGGCTCACCACCTATTCCATGGGCCGTAAACGTAAGTGTTGAACCGTAGGAGTGTGTTACACTCTTCTACCTACCCCTTCGGAGATTACAAGCGCGATGTGACATTTTATTTCATTAGAAACAGATTTACGTATACACCGCAAGGGCATTATCCTAGTGTTATTATTGTCAAATGAAAAAGCACATTTGCCAATATTATTTCCTCATGAATCTGTAAATAAATACTAAACCATAAAAAGTGTACACGTAAATATCGCTACATTGTGTTTTAAATATACACATATGCATATATACTTGTGTAGGTATATACATATAACAATATGTATATGTGTAACTGTATAACGATAAAACAATATTTAACAGTATAACGATATAATCATCATATTTATTAGATACAATATATAAATATCACCGCTACGAAAGCGATACTATCGAGACAAAAAATTGAAATATCGCGAAATGCATACTTCGGTCGTCCAACGTACACCTAATAAAGTTCTATAATAACCTTAAGTAAACAATAACACATGCAGTAACACATGCGCACGATGCCATCGTATAGCGTCAACCTTTATGTACCAACATGCACATGTTATGTAAGCGCTGGGTCGGATTACAACTTCCTCAAGTAGTGCACCGACAATGGACAAGTATCTAGAATTCTTCCCTCTTCACCGCCGAACAAAGGAACTTCCTGATCAATTCACTTCTTTTTATACTTGCTATATTATTATCCAATGTTTTATATATACATAAATGTAAGTATGTTTATGTATAGCTATTAGATTTTAACATGAAGATTAATAAAGCTACAAAAAGAAACATTGAAATATAATTTATACCTATATACAAAATGTATAGACATAATCTATAATATTCGACGTGATATATATTTTAGGTCGGTAGGCAGAGGAGTGTAGTATACTCCCAGGTTTCACCAGCTCTCTTTACGTCCCATGGAATAGGTAGTAATCCTAGTGCCATAGCAATGAAAACGATCTAGACGAAAGACAGCTTAAGGTATCCAACATTGATCCTATCAATATATTTTTCCCGCCATTCCAGTGACTCCATGCTTAATATCCGTACAAGTGTTATTAATAGTGTCGTAAATGTTATTAATAGTATACAAATACATTTTTGTGAGCGACTTTTCTGTCGCAAACTGTTACAATCAACAAATCAACCGGTCAGCTTATCTAGACAATTTATTGTCGCTGTCACAAATATGATGTTTCTATTCGTTTACTTTGCAAATACAATTACATATTATGGAATGTAATTCGACGAGAACAAAATCTGAATACTATTAACTTGCATTTTGAGTAGAAAGCATACCGAAAGATGTTGACACGAAAGGAATATGTTTATAACGTAACGTAATCCCTGTAATTCCTGAAGGGGTAGACAGAAGAGCTTAGTAAACAACCAAGTTTCACCAGTTACGATTAAGTCTCACAATGAATGAGGTCCAGGCTCCAAGTCCCTATTGAACAGGAATAGGTTTCTTTCTGTACCAATTTTAACGTTTATATCAAGACAACATAATCGAATGACCGCTACTGTGATAAAATCACACAATGTACCTCCAGACACAGTATATTGAAACGGAGATAGAAATAGCCACAACTTTTGCGTCTGCACATTTAAAACGTAATAAATCACGTGTAGTGAGAAGAAATGCGCATCTTTCACAAGTAGTCTCGATGTATGAGATTTGTGCGTACCAATAATACATATATTTAATCACATTCACATCCCTTAGGAAAGCTGGTTAATTAATAAATCAATAAGAAAAAAATCAATGTCATATATCAACCATTTATGCGTCGACTTCGCAAGTACAATTCGAAGATACTTTGAAAAATTATTAAGCAGTAAGAACTAAGTTTATAAGTTCTTTCATTAGCATCAATAATACTTCTTAACTAAAACATTTTAACGTGATAAGTTAATGTTATATTAAATTTAATTTACCATGGTAATAATCGGATTTGTCAGATATATAATTGAACCAACAGCCCTCATTTCTTATACAAGGATAACCCGAGAACATATGAATATGAATGTTAAGTGTAGTATAACAAGTGCGCGTTACCTGGCTATG
>DWEC01000930.1:0-14779 GCA_018245735.1 Microceris miodesmiata
TTCGTACCTAAAAAAATTATAAAATGCCGAGCTAGGCTCGGTCATCCAGGTACTAAATACTAAAATGGGACATGATGGTGCTCATTACAAAAGGCTCGTGTCCAGATGTGGACTCAGATGGAGTGATGATTATGATGATAATGAATCATTTTCAATTTTTTTACATATTATTTTTAATCCTTTGAATAAGAAAGGAGATCTGTGTGTAGCAATGGAATAATGGAACAGTAGATGAAAATACTATTTTTAGGAATCAAGGCAGACTCATTGACTATTACATTGTCTATTGGCCACTAATGAGAGTAAGATTGTTTTATTTATATAATTTCTATTTCTATATCTTACAATCCAGTTTTTACTTTCGTCCAATCCAGTTTTTACTTTCATCATAAATAAGAAACTAAGCAAATGATCTTAACAATCAATCTGCTAATATATGATATTCCATCTCTCATATCTTATGAAGATATACAAAGGATATATTACAAACAGCCCGATCTCCAACCTGCATGCCCAGCTTGGAGATTATGGGCATGAACCCCTCTTGGGGGAGGCCTATATCCCAGCAGTGGACTGAGATAGGCTGAAGATGATGATATTACAACAGCACTAATTTAATAAGACAATTTATAACACAAAACAATCTAAACTATTTGGGCCTAATAAATTTATTTGTCAAATGATAGTTTAAACATGATTTCTTTAAGAAATTTACTGAAACAGTGATAACAATGGCTTACTTTTATAAGGAGTACATAGAGGTAATATTATCTACAATAAAGTAGTAGATAAGAAATATGAGTGTCATCTGTACTACACTACTAATGGAATGTTATGAATGAAAAATTAGCTAGTTTCCATAATTTTAAAATAGTTCGAAAAAACCTTCATTATAAATTTGTATTATCATTATATTTTAACTATCATATTATAAATATATTCAAATATGGAATGATTTCAGTAAAGAATATGATTAAAGAAAAATTTTGCATTTAATTGATGTTTCAAGGTTAGCATTACGAATTATGATTCAAATAATAATAAAATAATAAATGGCTGGATAATATTAAGAAATTTACATATTCTTTCACTTCATACTTCAAAAAGTTTAATCACTTCTAATTTTGAAATGCTACTTACCGGTGCGGTCATTATTTTTCTTTTTGAAATTTCCGGTTCATCAGTCATTTTCGCTTATTTCTAACCAGTATTATATTCAGAAAATATACAAATGCCTAAACTATATCTATTATGAATGTTATCAATTGCTTACTATCTCGTTTCCTGCAGTTTTCAATTTTGTGAAAATGACACATGACAATGACATTTTGTCAATGCGAGAAAAGTGTTGTCAGTTATAGGATTCAAAATTACGCACACTTTTGAAAAGAATCAAGATTTTTTGTTAGGATGAACGCTATTTGACAAAAGATATCATGGGCGCCGTAATTTATATAGCACAAAATAATCAAATATATAACAAAACACTCAAAAGTAAACCGAAGTTGTGTTAGTACGATCATACTAATAGATTACTGATGTGTAATGCGGGTACTTCTAATTTCACCGTAAAAACTCAATTGTCAATGATAGCCCTGGAACGTCTTACAACAAATGTAACGCAACCCTTAGGTTTTTATATTTGAAATTGCTGTTTTATGAAGAATAAAAAATAAAACAACTTTTTTAAAAGTTTGTATTTATTTCACAGCAATGTCACAGCTTATTGCACAAATATCGGCTCTTTAACATACACAACACACCACTACTACCGTCCGGACAACCACTACCGACTGAAGCGCCATCTAGTGTCATATGTGCACGATATTGAGTGCATACACTACAGATTTGTTATAGAAATCTTGGAGACGGGAATTGACGACTTTTCTAAAATAATTTTGCGACCCCTTATCACATGGTATTAGTTGGAGCAATCTGTTGAGTTTCATCTGTGACAGAGAGTTTCCAGTCGTCACTCCTATCATTTAGAGACGGTGTTTTGTGTGGTGTGTCTTTCCAGCTTGACCTTAATTAATCAGTATTAATTTATTGCTTATATTGAAAGCTGCTGCAATATCCGAAATGGTTAAGAACAAGTCTGACTCCACTACTGGCCGGTTCAGAATTTTTCAAAGCAACGTATATTTAAAATAAAATTTCATAGGTATTTTAGATTTCAGTTGAATGTGTCTATTCATATACAATTGACGGTATCCCTCTTTGCACTAGCTAGTAGCCAATTTCTAGGTAATTACTATTTCCAGATAGTTCTTGTCGCTAGTTTGTAGCAAAAGTCAATTTCATAGGTTTGAAAAGGAAACTGAGGTAAGCAAAATCTTTGGAATTTGATTTTTTACCGCACCATAATTAGAAAGTATTTACATATTACAGAAGGTTAAAATGATGGCTACGATTAAATAAATTCAATTTTGTTCCAGTATAATATATTTTCTTTTATTCATATTATATCATGTGTGTTTAAATCATAGAGTTATTATATATAGAGTAGGGGAAAAATACGTCCATCAAAAAAAGAGAAAGCAAATGAGGCTACCTATCTGTCTCTTTCTACTCGCACTCACACAGGTAACCTAGCGTGAGGTCATTATTTGAAAAACAATCTGTACTTTTGTTACACTCGTCATTAGTTAAATAGAGAGATAGACAGGGTATCGCGATCGTTTCTCTCTTTTTGACCGTCAGACGTTGCCGCTTACAAGCAGCCGTACTCCTATGTCTTCCCTACTCTATTTATAATATTTCTATGCCTTAAGTTAGTTGGGTGACAAGAAGACGGTGAAAATGGATAATTATACGAATCATCTGACGAATAAATAAAAGGGATGTGTAGGTACTCAATGTTTTAATAATAATGCTCACAATCTAAATACAGTGTATAAGTTTTAGCTACAGAATAAATTAAAACATCTGGTAATCTATCCAAATTTAGCTAAGCACATCACTCTTTGTATTTGGAATAAGTTGGTATATTAGTGTAAATACACAGAAACAATGGTATTTTCAAAAATAATTTGGTATCAATAAATTGTATTACATGAGGCTGTGTATGATTTTGAGTTAAGTTATTTTCCCTGTTTGAAAAAAAATTCTCCGATCACTCCTATAAATCTTTTTTATTGCTTTATTTAAAAATTATGCTATTTAAACAACGACTGGCTGTGCTGTAAGATTTAAAATTTTACACTTGTAATTCAGTTACAATACCTTAATCTACTTAAAATACGCTTAGAGAATAATTCGTAAGTAAATTTTAGTTTTATTCATATTTATACAGTATATGTACATAAAAATTGTATATACATTTGAAACACTAACAGATCTCTATATAAAACAGAAACTCGACGGTAAATAAAGAAATAAGTACAGATTAATGAAGAAAAAAATTAAACTAATGGTAAACATCACATACAATAGGTACTAATATTTTTTATTTTACGCCTCAACTCATGTTACTTAAATCAGAATTAATTACACTTTAAATGCACCATATGAAATTATTAACCACATCCCATAACGCTTGGCAAGTCTTGCATACTTTGTACAGTACAACTATCTTACACTCGTGTTAAGATATATTAGCTTATTTTACAATCAACAATTTTGCAATCAAACATTTTAACAAAATCTGATATTGAATTTTGAGTACAACAATGTTGTAGAGTTTCATCGTTATATATATTATGTTCAATTGCAAAATTATTATTTTGTGATATATGTATATCCATTGTACATAGTTACTTTTTTGTTACAGAGACTTAAGATATAATGTGGTACTAGGTTGCAGAATACGTTGTGATGGAGATATTCGGTAAAGATCACAATTGTTCACAGATACCGAAAACAGTTTGTTCGCGTATCAATAACATAAGCGCTGAGCGTCGCAGGTTTCGCGTCCCTCTCGCGAGGAGGGCGTTAGGTGAGACGGCACTAGGGCGACGGCGGCAGGCTGTCATCGCTCTCGAGGTACGTGACGTAGTTGTCCTCGGCACCGTGCGCGGCGCGAGGTGGTGGCAACGACGGCACGTCGTACCCGTGCATCTGGGGAACACTACCGGTTACTACTGGCAACACTGATAGTGGAAATATACTAACAGACACTTCACGTTCTTATTGTATCTATAATTCTATACTGTTAACCGTGTATACACGCAGACCAGACAGATACTAAAATAGTGCAAATGTCTGTCTGGGAAACAGAATAAGATATTGGTACCTACTGAAGTATCAAATCGAAGTAGGACATTATTAACTAAATGTTATACAATATAATACGTAGATACCAATTAAAAGAAACGATACTGTGTGGAAAACAATGAACATTATTTGCATTTATATATCCGCTAGAGGCTATCACAAAATTTGATAGGAAGTGTTCAGTGAAACGCACCTGCGAACAACCTCAGAAAGAAGAGGTTTCTGTTTGAGGTTGGTTGCAGGTGTCCGCGGGCTGCAGTGGCCTTGTAACATCACGTGGACTGCATGTCCGTTTGCCACTTCATGCAATGAAAGAGAACAACTTTGTATTAACTACGGTTTCATCACTTGCCGATTGGTCTATGCCAAATAGTTGGCAGGCTTAGAGGAAAAAAGATTTCTAAGTAATTCAACAAAATCTCATAAGATCGATATACAAGCGTGTTTCTAGTAGATTCGAAGGTCTAGCTTCAGTGTCACTGATAGACTCGTAAGTATTTTTATACGTAATGAGGTGTGTCACCTGGTTGACGAGCTGCTGGAAGGCGGCGCTGTGGTGAGGTGCGCGGTCGAGGTCGGCGTGCAGCGCGAAGTCCGACAGCGCCTTCCAGGGCGGCTGGTAGGCCGTCACTTCCAGCGCCAGCGAACCGGCCGGTTCATGCCGCACCGGCGACCCCGCCACCAGCGGCACGCCCATCGACATGTACCCGAGCCGCCGCCCCTCCTGGTGCAACACATTATGCTGTAGCTGGTGACACTTCAGATTTGCAATCCTTTAAAAAATGCTATACGATTTTCAGAAGTTATAGATAGCAAAGGCGAAAGCTACAAATGACATAAATGTTACTTTTATGATTTTATATAAATTGGTATCGGCAAAGCCGTATGAAGAACGATGGTGGCTTCATCTTGGGGACAGTAGAAAACTCTCAAAAGGGTATGTTATAAACTAAGCGTCATATGATTTTTCACAGTCACAATGTGGTATAGCTAATATTAGTATTACCTAATCTAATTTTGATATTAAAGGAGTCTCCTGATTATCCACTACGCTACGTAACATTACACCTTTAATCCCCGAAGAAGTATGCAGAACAGTGTAATACACACCTACGTTTACCAGTTATGTTTACGCACCACTAGAGAATAGCTTATTGCCACACATTAGAAATTTCAAGGTGGAAACTCCTATAGTAGCCGAAATGGCCATCGAACCCAGGATCTCGCGAACGATAGTCGCCCTTGCAACCACTCGACTAACTAGGCAGTCTAGTCTAGTTTCACTATAGTAATACTACGTAAAACATATATAAATTCGACTAACATGGATTACCTTCTCCTGCTGCATTTGCATTTTGAGTTGCAGGGTTTTCTTCTTGTCCTTGCACCGTTTGTTCTGGAACCATACCCTGATAACCCGCGGACTGAGTCCCGTCATCTCCACCAGCTGTTCTTTCATCAGCGCGTCTGGACGTGGATTGGCTGCGTAGCATGTTCTATAAAATACATAAGAAAAAAACATTTTAATATTTTTATTCGGTACACAAGACAAAAACATATTATTCTACATCATTATCATCATCATCGGCCTATCCCAGTCTACTGCAAGTCATAAGCTTCTCACAATGAGGCAGTCCTCGCTTGCATCCAACGTCTGCCAGCAGTCTTGTTGTCCAATTTTATATTCAATTAACGAAATAAACGAATAACCTATTTTACCCCAAGCGACGGGAAATCGCTACGGACATATAACCCCAACGCGGACAAAATGGTGAAACATTGCATTGAAGTTCCCAAATGATATTGTAAATTTGACTGGAAGTTTTGTCGTTTGACACATCGTTCAAAGACAGTTCGATTATTATTTTACTTATTATTATTACATTACGCCAAGTCCCACACGGAGTATCCAGAGCGAAGAGCGTGTTAATAGTTCTATTCTTACAGACATAATAAAGTAGTTATTTTACCTTAGAGTATGCAATTGCTTTTCATTGAGCACCGTGCGGACTCGAGTGGGCTTCCCGTCCGCGGCCGCAGTCGTGCGCGCCCTCCCGCTCTTATGGGAGCCGGATTCGCTTCCGGAATCTGCAAATAAGGAAAAATATACCTTTTATAAACATTATTGTTGCTATTTTTATTATTATTTTGAAACTAAATGTCAAATGTTTTTATCGTTACTGACCTGGCTTTTTTAAGCCTCTAATAACATACCTGCTATACATACCTATATTAATATAATTGGATATATACGAGTATATTGGTACCGTTCTTTCTACCACAGAATTCATGACCAGCCAGAAGTGTATTGAAATATAGAAAGAATCAACTATCAAATTTATATTATTCACATGTTTAAATACTTAATTCATTCATTTATTCACTCGTTCCTTTCTTCGTCGGTCGGACGTTCGCTCGTTCGTTCATTCATTCATCTTGGTGAACATAAAAACATAATTAAAACCAGCCTTCCGCAAAGTATGTAATCAGATTATAATGTACATATGGCTAATTTAATTACTGTAAGCACAAATAACCTGTTCAAAAGGTCACTAAAATCAAGCTAAAACATCGCATAATTTTATAAATAGATTCAACACTGTTCTATATTTACTTGGAAATACAGAAATAAATTCGAATTTATTGTAATTTTATGTCAGTATAAATCCCAGAATTAATTTCTCAACCAGAATTAATTTCTCGATATCAAATCAACTCATACTACTTATTTAGTAACAATCAACAAATATTTGTGATGTTCTTATATCAATCTCTATTCTGTAAATCTCTATTCTACGCTACAATTTGAGCGAAGACGATAAAAGAAAATGTTGTATATTTAAAAAGAATATTTGAAAGAAAATATTGAATGTATAATTTAATTTAAATTTATGTGTATCGTAAATGGACAATAATTTGGAAAAAAAATATCTCCTTGAAGTATCAAAGGGTTGGTTTAACAGTAATTATAACACAGGGCATATTAAAGCTCCGTAATCCTGTACTTCACGCCTGTGGACAATGTTGTATACATTTTTTAGTAGCTAGCCGTTAATCATTTCTATACGAGATGGCTGCGAGTTTATACATATTTTGTACATTCTCTCTAGAAAGCTTGAGGAAAAAAATATTATTTTATTTAAAAACAAAATCGACCCATTATAATTCCACTTGGAATATGGGTCTATTGAGAGAGTTAACGGGGGCCACGCTGGCCAAGTTCGGGTTGGCAGACTTCACACACCTTAGATTTTTTTTTATTTATAAAAATTCTAAGGTGTATAGGTTTCCTGGCGATGTTTTCCTTCACCGTTAGCAAGTGATATTTAAACTTACAATGCACTTTTGTAAAAAGGTGCGCGCCATGGAATTAAACCCAGCACTCCCGGAGTGAGGGGCTGAATTCTAAACCACTAGGCTATCACTGCTATATAATTTATATAAAATAGTGTATTCACAGACGGTGACTTTGTGATCTTTTATCGATGCAATGATCACTATTATACTATTTATTATTCCACTCTTGAATACGAGTCCCTTATCAAACTGAGGATGCATATGCAGTTCTTTAAATATTTTTCTTACTATACAATTCAATACTGATTTTTCTATACCGTTTTAATCCTACCAATCATCCAGTTTAATTATTACAAAAAAAAACCTATTTTTTCCCATTGTGTACCTACCTGGCATAATACCTTTGAAGCGTGATACCATGGAATGTAATTAAAACAGATCTATCTAAGATTGTCTCGTTGGTCAAGTGGTTGCAAGCGCGACTGCCGATCCGGAGGTCGTGGGTTCAAATCTTGGGTCGGGTGCTATTGGATTTCTTTAATTTAGAATTTCTAGTAGTGACTCGGGGTCTAGAATTGTGCCCGGTATATGGAAATAGGCTCACTACCTATTCCATGGGACTTAAACGTATCTGAGGAAACGTAGCAGTGTACCTACTACACTCCTCTGCATACCCCTTCAGAGATTATAGGCATGATATTATATTTTTTTTCCGATCTATCTTGGAATTAGATTTTTTAACAGTGTTTGTACTGTCAAAGGGAATATGCTAATAACTGTGTCATCCATTAGAGAGGTCCTACAGGAGATCAGTAAATAATGATCATAAACCGGGCACACGTCAAACTAATCCCTACTTCACACTTCCCAAATCCCGCGGTGGACAGTGGGCGATCCTTTGTAAATTGCAAATTAGCCCGGCATTTTGACGTGAGGGTGACATGTTGCAGCCTGGTATTAAAATAGCGTTGACTTGGAAAAGGGGTGGCTTTAACCAGGTGTAGTAAGATAAAACAGCTTAAACATTACTCTGTATGATTAAAGTTGATATTTTAATTAAACACCACCAATCAGCAACACTCCCAAGATAAAAAGGCTAATCTACCACACTGGCCTACAATAAGTTTGCAGACATCATGTCTTAGAGAACACCATTGAGAACTATCGTTTTTAAAAAATACGTAGAAATATATGTGGCTACCACTGGCCACTGTAATGACTAATTTAATATTGTCTAATATCATTCTGCATAACAATAGGCAAAGAAAAATCTTCGTACGTATTTTCGAGGATATCGCGCACGGAGTAATATAAACTATACTAAATCTTATACAAAAAACTCTTGTCTATGACAAGGAGTGCGGAATTATACAACTATTATACGATGCGTGCTACAAATACATTGAACGGAGTTAAATTAAACATTCATTCGCTTATTCATTCATTAAATTAAACACTCAGACACCGTGTTCTGTTATAGTCTGTGCTCAAACAGTAGCACAAAGTAGAGATGTATAAAGGTGTATTCTGTGGCGGTACCTCACTCAGTAACTTACAAATCTAATAAACTACAATCGTGTTTCGACCAGTGCTTGGTCACTATTTGACGATATTTCATTTATTCCACTGGCTTATCGAATTGTAATTGGCATAATGCCGTGTGAAATACATATTAGATCAAACTTGATCCCCATTTTCCGCTAAATATGAAATAGTACCGGAATCGACGTGATTGTTCGATAAAAACCAAAGCACTTGAGTTTTCACGCGGCCAAATTAAAGGCGGCGGCGGCTTTGTCGGCACACATCAAAAAGATACCGCGTGTACCGTGGGCGTCACAGGTTGTAACGTCATGTTTGTGATATCGTTACAGTAACCGCATAACTTACTATTCGTTCTTGACTATAAAAAATATATTCATGCAATGTCAAAATTAACACATTTATAATATATTCAGCAAACAATTACTGTGCAAATATGTTTAATCTTATATTTAATTAGTCTTGGAAAACTAACCGATGGTAGAACATATATAAAAAATAAGTTTTATACTTTGTTAACATAATATTTATAAATATCATATACTTTTATTTAAAAATAATACAATACATCGGTAATCTCGTAGAAAGAAGCAAAATGAGCTAATTTAGGGTACAGATTTTACTAACAATCATATAGTCATGTTACTCGTAGTTATATAGGATTATTGGTGCCCGATGTAAACACGATTTGGACCCAGAACGGTAGTCAATATTGGACTCTCTTCTAATCTGGGCCGTAACAGAGAGCTAAACTTATGTACTTGAGTTGAGTATATGTGAAATTGTATTCTGAAATCTGTGAAGATTAACTAATAAAGGTCATTAATGTCCAAGTAAAGACAGTAAAAAGACAAATAGAACAGCCAAGAACAACCCAAGTCATAGTCAAGTCAGTAATGAATATAATCCTAATCCTGATATCCCGGCTTACCTACGCATCAACCACCTCCACGACCTCGCTGCAAGCGGTGTGAACTCGTGAGGGAGGACCTTGTAGGATCGCGTGAGGAATAAGGATACAAGATTGATTAGGTCCAAAATTAGTCGAACCATCCCAAAAGATCACATAAGTTAAGCCGATACACCAATCAGTGTGTAATATATAATGGTATAGAAACTTTTTTGCTGACGATACACTCAATGTGGATATGACGTGTCTGCCAAAGAATCGTGCGCTGCGTGGCGCGCTGTACGCACAATCAGTGCAATCTAAACCCTAATGGAGAGATAAGTGCACTAATTGTGAATATACGGGCGATAGCCAATGCTGCACTATTTGGGCTGGAGCGGGCGACATTGCAATTCGCGCACGGAGGGGTACTTGAGGGGATGGATAAATTGAGTTGGACAAAACTAATATTTTATTGATAGATGTGAAATTGAGTTTATAGCAAATTGCAATTGATTATAACGATTACTATCAACCCTATTATCGTTCTGTTGTTGGATAGTAATTTCTTTTCGATATATGACAAGGGCTAAGACTACAGGTAGTGAGCTGGCCAGTACAGGTTGGCTGTCTTTACACGTCTTAAATAACATCATGGAGAATTCTAGAATGGTGTCTGCGCGGCTACTCCGAGTGATATTCAATGTTAAAACACAATTTTATTCAATTTCAAAGGATTCGATCCCAGGACCCCCGAGTGACAGACTAAATTATAAAGGTCTTGATTATCAATGCTGAATAAGAAAATATGGAATTTATTGTTGATAGATGAATATAACGTCAAAGACATGAAAAGTTAGTTTG
The DNA here is from genome assembly GCA_018245735.1 of Microceris miodesmiata. Lineage (NCBI taxonomy): Eukaryota > Metazoa > Arthropoda > Insecta > Lepidoptera > Hesperiidae > Microceris > Microceris miodesmiata. Next base: position 10,808 of record DWEC01000930.1, read on the forward strand.
GAAATGTCTTACCGGACATGGAGCCCAGCTCGTGCGGGTGGTGCGAGTTGTTGTTACTAAGGGTGGTGTTGTTGTTGCTCTCGGTGTTGCCAGTACTGCTGCCGCTGGTATTGGCGCTCTGCAACAAGAGAATACCATTTGAATCAGATTTGTAACGATAGAGATGAACCCGCGGTATGAAGATCAGGGGTAGGTCTACCTAGAAAATACATACCAAACAACTATAAATAAAAATAGTTTTTACCGTGTGTACATAAAATTAAAAAAAAAATACTTAGTGATCAATGTATATGAAGTAAAATGTAGATGAAAATGTTGCCCTCTCGGTGCAGCGGTAGTAGCCTTTACTACTGATCCAATCGTTGTTGGTTCGATTCCTGCCCAGATTGAAAGCTTATATATGATCACGGTTACTAGCACTGTGTGTGGATGTATAATTAACTATATAAGCATTGAAAAATATATACATTTAAGGAGTTTACTATTATTATTATTTATTATCTCATTACCATAGCACAGGCTTTATCCAGTTAAAAAAGATGGCCGAGTAGTTAGTTGTCCCAAGATATTAAATGTATTATGTTACGGAATGTCATGAATGTATTTTGTTATGCATAATTTCTATAGGGATGAGCAGGGCTTGACGATATCCACTTGCCACGACACCGCCCTACTACTTTACACCTTATTTTCAATAAAGATGTTATATATATGCTCGAACTGGCCTTTTTTATGATATCTCCGTTTTGATCAGTGGTAAAGTGGTAAATCCGTTTTGATAAAGTGAAATGTGATCTCTATAACACCTATGATAATACGTATAACAGATGAGATAATATTAAACCCTATAAGAATTTATATTATTATAGATATATCACAGCGCCACGTTCTCTAGGGGTTAATAGTAAGCGTCGAATGTCAAGTATCTCTATCATTACAGATCTGATGTGCCTCGTCTACATTCGTCGTTCTCTTCATACAGTCACGCTGGGTTCGGGGGTATAATCATAAAAAGTACCTTTTCTAATACGTCGTGGTCTTCTCTACAATATAGGGCGCCTCCTTCTCTTAACGCAAATTCGTCACCTGCAAAAAACGCATGATAATTCAAAATGTATTATAAAATTATTCAAATAGATTGACATCTTCAGAATTATTCACAATTGATGAACGTAAAGAATAATTTTTGGTTTTGAATAAAAATGCTTCATCATCGTCAGCATCTAGATGTCCACTGCTGGACATAGGCCATAGTAAAAATGTTTATGTTTCTTTAATATTTAACAGCGGCGGTAAATATGGCCGAAAGAAGTTATAATACAAAGACCGATTTTGAACCCAATTCAACAACTTTCAGCAAAGTGATATTAACTGTAAATAAAATAATAAATAATTATTTTATTTACTTATATAACTGTATCTATATATATGATCTATCTTATATAACTGTATCTATAAATAATTATTTTATTTACTTATATAACTGTATTTATTTATATAACTGTATCACTGGATAACTTTACACTGTACACATTCTTTTGTTTTCACTACACTTTCATATAATAACCTTAATAATTTACGGATTCAAGTTTAATGTAGTGAATTACGGATTAATTTTTGGAACATTTCATCAATCGTTAAACAGCAGAGTTAGCATTTACCTACTGAACAAAGAACCAACAATATGCAGAAATGGCTACATTCGTTCCGATATATTATGGCGCATTGTGACTCATATTTTTAATTTGGTAGTGATACAAATGCATCGGATCATAAGTATAATATTGCTTTTATGATCCAGCTCAGTAGTGTGCTACTGGAGAGGGCTATGATCAGCAGTGGACGGGAGTAGGCTGATGATGATGAAGAAAAAGATGGTTATGATGACAATGATGATGATAATGACGATGATGACGATTGCAGAGGGAAATTAGAAAGCGGCCACTGGTATGAATAAAGATGGCTCACCAGGTATGAGTTGTCTCGCGCAGGCGCAACACCGGAAGCAGTCGATGTGGTAGATCTTCGTCTTGGCACGCATCACGAAGTCGTTCTTGCTGAACGACGCGCCGCACTTGTCGCACTTCGTGCCGAATAACCTGGTTGCAAAAAATGTGGGTAATTTTAATTTCGGTTCTGGCAACATCACTAGATTGTCGGACTTATTCGGACAGACCTAGTGCTCTGCAAAGTAAGGGTGAACAGGATTTTCCTCGTGTGTTCCATCTCAGGAGGCATCCATGTATAACATCATGCGTGATCGGTATCAAATGCTAGCTTATAATATAATAATAATTTAACTGCGGTACTAATAACGTTAGATATTTTTATCATCAACGTCACTAACTCTCTTTTTTGTTTTGCCGTTAGATATTAGTTTCCGCTCAGAATGAAAAGGGTTAGTACCTAATGCAATCTTAGCTTCAGGCGATGGCTTAACCCCAACTCGAGAGAGAAATTTCAACTAAAAAGTGGGGGGAAAATGAGGAAAATTTTTTACTATAATGTATTAAACCAAAACATCATTTTATTTAATCATAACCGAATAAAACAAGTCATAAAACAAAAATCGATCTAACTTTTCGTATTCCTCCTATAAAATACTTGCCTTTAACATAAAACAAATAAAAAATCGTGCATTTATATCTGGCAACACCAAATTACATGTTTAATATACATAGATATCGCATGACAGTACAGATTAAAAAAAACATTTAACGCTTAAGAATGAAAAGTTTTCAGGTAGATATATAGGTATATTCACCCTAGCCGTGGGGTTGAAATACAACCCTAGCTTGCTATAGGGGATGCTTTTAGCGGTATTGGCGGGCGCGCCTCATCCGCTAAGTGCCGGTCAATAACCCGGGGCGGCGATGTACTTAGCCTACCGAGTTTCATCGTTTTCCTGCCTTCCGACACGGCAGGGCGGAAAATGGTTTTCTTACTTTTTTATCTTTCAACTACAGCCATTCTGACTTAAAAATCGATATTTTATAATGAGTTATGTCTTATTAATAATATACATAAAGATTTATATTTATGCGTAATGATAAAGATTTATATTACTAGTCAAGTCTATAAGTTGTTGTCTGTAGTTTATTATTTAATCTTTCAGTCCGCTTCGGCTTCGACATCGATATTTTATAAAGCAATACTCTTATTAAAAAAGCTCATAAATGTTTATGACAAAGTCAAGTCTAAATAAGTTTTGATGATTGATTCTAAAACGGAAGTCCTATTTAAAAGTGGGTAAATAATTTTCTCTATGCTTAATTGTTCCGGTTTCGACTATTTTTAAAAGTAGCAACATATGTTTTTGAAATGATATTCCCAAAACACTACCATTAATTACAGATTTTAATCTAAAATGCAGCAAAGTAGCAGTAGGTAAGACAATATCGCTAAAAATACTATAAAATTGTTAATTATCATGACTACCTTGTTGGTTGAGTGGTTGTAAACGCGATTGCTGATCGAGAGGTCTTAAATTCGATTCCGGTTTGGGAACTATTGGACTTTACTGAACTAGATTTTCTAGTAGACATTTTTAGTAATGGATCGGAGTCTGCATCTATCTCCAATTTATGGAAATAGGCTCACCACATATTCCGTGGTGAAACTTAAACATAATTGATGAATCGTGGGAATGACGAATGAAGACGAATGACAAAGAATGATTGACGTGTGTGAACTCACGTTGAGGAGCACTCCTCAACCTACCCCTTTGGTGATTACTGATGAACGGGCTCCTAAATGTGTTTAAAAAACATTTTTATCTGATTTTCGCACTAATGTACCTATATACTACTTTATTTATTTTACCATTCTGTAAAGGTCAACAGATGGAGAATGCTAGAAGCCGTTAAGTTCGATCTGTTATCTCTGCTCATATATGAACTTGAACACGTTCCTTCTCTGTCGATACACACCTACCATGCCACGTATACTTTCATTATTCTCGTCATATAAGTA
>DWEC01000931.1:0-14777 GCA_018245735.1 Microceris miodesmiata
ACTATGGCCTTAACACTCTCAATATGAGAGGAGACCCATATTCCAACAGTGGAATTATAATGGGTCGATTATTATATACATTTTTATGGCCATTACGTCATCATTGGAAGCCGACCGAGCGATCAGCGATTCGTGATTAGAAAACGTAGGGTAAGTCACAAGTTACCACACAACAAGACATCCCGAATACGTTTTCACCGCACAGCAAAAGCCATGCTCTTGTCCGTCTACCTTGCCAGTTACCGTTTCGCAAACGTAACCCATAACTTAAACTTTCGTTCGGTGCGAGAGTGACGTTCTGATCGTGAACTGTCTCGACGTGACACGTGCGAACGGATTAACCGGACACGTGTCTTGGTGCACGTTTAAGTCGAGATATACAATAAGCATTGTTTGTTTGTGTCGTTCAACAACTATGAATAATTGACCTAGAGAAATTGTTATAAAATGACAAAGTTGAGTAAAAACTGGTTTGATATAAATTTGTTTGTAAATAATGGGTTTAGGTTTGTGTATACTGTTACAAATGTAGGGATTGTGTTTTACTGTTAAAGACTATAGTAATCCCCTATTGCTTTACGGCACAGAAGACAAATGATAAAGATCTGAGGCGCTGTTAGTGCTCTATAACGTACTCTAATACTCTAATGTGTAGCGAACGTAACAATAAAAGTGAAAATCGGTTAATAACAGTAAAAAATCATAATTTCCGATTAAAAGGAACTATTTTACTATTTCCATTTTGTAACTGGAAATAGTAAATATACGTTGATAAATAAATATTTGTAAAATAAATGATATATGTATATATTGGATTTATTACCGCTGTAGGGCCAAAGTACACATACATATAGAAACGAACCTACATCAAAAATTGATGTTAATGGCTAAGTGTGTGGTGTTTGATGTACGGCGGAATGTAAAGACGGTCACACGCTTCACTCGGCGTGTAGCGCTTCATGTGCTTGTACCAACACACCCGCCGCCCAACACACGAAGGTTTGCGTTTGCATTTAGACCGCAACGCGAAAGCTACTTAACGGCAGTTAGACGGTGTCACTTCTTCAAATCACTAAAATGTTGAGCACACAAATCGACTTTGGAATTCCTTGTAATAACAGACACCGTAGACACGGGAATAAACCTTAATATACAACAAATGTAATGTAAATTATACTTAATGCTAATACCATGGTTCATCCAATATTCCATGGAGCGTATAACGTACCTGGTGAATAGTAAGAATACTACACTACTCAGCCTACCCCTTCTGTATTTAGAACAACGCCCAGTAATATTTAGTACATTTTTTACGATATGCTATATTGTACCTACGTCGAGTTGGTTTTTCCGCGTAGTGCAGGCCGTCTGGGGGAGGACGTGGTTATTGTGTTGGAACACGTCGATCGCGAACTAGAACGATACGACGCCGCCATAAACCAACTAAACGCGGTCGGTTGTACTGTTTGTACGTTACGATATATAATGCTTGTATTTCTGAAACATATCATATTGTTATTGGTACAAAAATGTTTTTGAATGATATTTATTTAATGTGCACTTTTAGCAGATTTAATCAGCTCTACACGGCTGTCTATAATTCGAATGCGATATTTATTTGAAATTTTCTAGGTATTGTATAGTAGTATATCACAATACATCACATCAACCTATCTCAGTGGATTGCTGGACATAGGGGGAGGCCTATAATTTATACTGTTGCTTATATTTCTTCATTTCTGACAAAAGTATTAATTACATGTAGAGAGAGTCGTAGTCATTTGCAAATGCTGAGGTCACAGTGGTTGTTAGTTTACGCCCATTCCCGCCCACTATACATAATATTCCTGTTAATTTCTTATTATATAATATTATACCGATGTATGTTTAAGTATGTATGTTATTGCAAGTTAGGTAGATGCATTGTTATAAAAATATCAACATAACTACCTTATTCTTGACAAGTGACTCGAGAGAAATATTAAGCAGGCGATAATTCAATCACACAATTTGAAGATTATCCGTGTTGTATTCTGAGAATATTTCCATTATTTATATATTTCCTTTTTTTATAGTAAACTATTAGCAAACGGGTATACGACCTAAATAATATGACAATAATATAATATAATATGACAGCTACTACCATAAAACATTTGTGTCTACTAAATCCTAATGCCGGTGCCTTTGCGTGTTCGCTCTTCAAACTAAAACGAAATCGTGTTTTCGTTCTGAAAATTGAAACGGAATGCAAGCTTTGCTGTTCAGCTACATGAATAGGGGTAGCAGAGTAATGTATCTGATACCTAGACAAAATTAAAATTTTAAAGTTGCGTGTCTATTAAATTCAGGAATATTTTCGTTAAGGAGAAACAATAGAAGTTGCACAATATAAGTTTGTTTGCGAAACTTGCCTTTTAATAATTTATGGTCAGCTTACAACGGACTGTTTGTAGTAACTATCGCCTCTGGACATTTGGCTACAAGGCAGCCCTTTGACCTCCTTACTAAACGTAATCTATACAAAACTGATTACACCACACTTGTCTAAAAAGCTTTGCGCTAAGTACTCCACTATTGCTTGTAAATTAAACGTGGAGCGATCGTTTCGTCCCTTATCCTTCAGTTTAAGACCAATCTGTGCCCAACCAATCAAACGGTAAAAAGTTAATGATGTATATGTTGAATGATCATTATTTAACATCAATATGATATCATTTAGTAGTCCGTATTTTTTCAATGTTTTATATCATGTATTTCGGTCGTAGAACTTGTATTATCATTCGTTCGTCACAATCGTTCTAAGTTTACTTTCACATTGTGTCACAAATCGGTCATTATCTTGGGGTAAATGACAATGGATTCATTGTTCCACCTCAATATTTATCTTTAATAAGTGTCTATACAGACATGTCGTTATTGTACGTGATGGAGGACTTGGTGTAGGTCCAAAACTGGTCGGGCTATTCGGATAAACATACGTGATAAACCGGCCATAATTTTACATAAATATATATATACTCACTAAGCATTTGTAATAAAAAGATATGTTTCCAGATATTTGCCTCCTTTGCTAAAAAGTGAATTATTAATTGGTTTATCAGCGTACGCAAAAATGAAATGCGTTTTATTTAAATTAAAAATGGTTAAATTAAACATCCTTTCGCTTTAACTAATAATTAATTTGAAGTTATATTTAAATGGCAATAGGCTTACTGCGTATTTCGTGGCATTCTATCATAGGCTTATAACTTTGGCCAAACGTGGGAGTGTATTATATTCCTCTGCATACCCTTCGGAGATATATAGGCGTAGTGTTAAATAATTAAGATAAATTATTTCAGTGAATTATTAATAACAGTCCCTGTAAACAGTTTTAATATACTTTTTGTAATGTTTATTCTATGTTCCATATTTATTAATGTATGCTACAGTCCTTTGTAATATAATTCTATACTGCGTATAGCTTAAGAATGCAGTTATATTTAGGTAATGTATGCAGATATTATAATCAAAAAGTCAATACGCTTTCTTTGCCGTGATTTCGGCCACCGGCCGCACCGAAACCAGTTCACGGCATTCCATTGAAGGTAAAAGAAAGGGCATTGGGGCAGTTAGTTCTTTGCTTCAGTTTGAGATATGAAATGTAGGTACGTATGAGTAATGATCCTATATGAAAGTAATTTTTTCCATTCAATTTATTTTAATGCGTTTATTGTTTGCTTTTAAACTCGTTTTTTTATATTTGCTTTCAGAAGTGTCTTATTTATATTTGGCTCGTTTGATTTGCATAAGGAAATACATTATTATACGCTATTTGGTAGTTACTGACATTTATATAAAATTAAAGCGCATTTTAGTTGCAAACCCCTGTTTATCGACATCCCGTGTTTAATGCAAGATGCTTGTAATTTATATAGAATCGATAGTATTTCCATAGAAATCAGTTCCTGCACACTAGTTGGGCGAGCGTGTTTAAGCATTGAGATACGTGTCGTTAAAGTACCATATAGAGATTAACAATATTGATAACTATGGGATTTAAACAGACAAACCTCACACCATGACCCCGGTTACATGAGAGAAAATAAGCCCATGAGCGCTATAAAGCAAGGGTTTTATGCACTATCGATACTTTCCATACCATTGCTATTAAATTAAGATACCAGGAAGGATTACGCAAGTACACCATGAAACGGCCTACTGCGAACCATAAAATGTCTAAATACAAGTATTGCAGCCTCATTAGCTCGATTAGATAAATTCATAAAAGATCGTAAGTTTTGCAGTAAGTATATAGTTGGGCCTATCATTTCTATGCAGCTGGCGATTTTACCGTTTGCGTAATACATACGGTGTAATATAGCTCAATCAATAGTTTGTAGTTTTTGTATATCAAATAAGTATAAAGAAATATGAACTAGCAGGTACGTTTGGTATCGCAAGAGTAAGGTTTTCGTTTGATTTTAGTTATTTTATAGTAGGTTGTAAGGTTTTCTGCCCAGGGTTAGCAAAGAACGCTCGTATTTTTGCCACTAAGCAGTGATGCTTGAGTCTTTATGTTCCCGGTTCAAATGAAGTAAACAGACAGTACGGCTGAGCCGACAACCCTCGAGGCCCGTAGACTCATACCCAAGCGGCGAAACGCCCGCCGCGATGTATGAACGACTGAATATACGTACGTTAACAGAAAATTACTAAATTGTGATGTTGCGAAATAAAACAGTGAACAGTCGACAATAACTTTGACAGGAACTTATTAAAATGTAGGTTAATAGTTTTCTTGCTGTTAATCTAATCTAACGTTGAACATTAACGTTGCACGAAAAAACTATAAAACGCCACAGCGTCAAACAATAGCATAATTTAAAATAAACGAACGACTAATGGATCGATTCCATCGACCGGTATCGATTCCATCTATCAGTATCGATTACAAATCGATATGCGCAGTACATTCATTGGGATCGCCGTCCGGTAATTATATCGTCAAAATCGGCTGCGTCGTTCGCCTTAGGAAAACAAACAGGCTGGATGCTGGCACGCAGTTAAGTGATTAATGAATTTATCGATGTGTAAGATCAGACCGTTCCGCCGGTAGTCGGTAGCTGTTGCTTTCGCTCCCTCGGGCGCCCGATGCGAACTGAGATTTAGGGTCTGTGTATATGGAATCTCTAATATTAATCTCCTTTTAATGTATTGCAGAGAAGAAAATATAGTAGATGGAAGAATTTAGATGTGGTTGTTAGTAACTGTATTGCTTAAGTGTTGCTTTCTCGTATTATACGAGTTTCGGGCAATGAATCATCTCTCTGGTTAGCACAAATTGCTGATTTGACGATTGGCATATTAAATTATTTCGACAGTCCACAAAATGCTTTATTGACATGTATTAAACACTGATTAAAACGATAGATTTGAAAGTAGATTCATATAACGTTAAGCAGTCAATGCAATCCATAAAGACCTGGGACTAGACGTGGCCTGAAGTTACAGATACGTTTCTACTTTTGAATATTGAGAAATTCTTTGTTTATCCTGGTCTGCGATACTCAGGGAGCCTTTATGTTCTTATAATTAATAAATATTAGATAGCCATATGCTTAATTAAGGTCAGTGCACAGGGATTTATATATAAACATGTGTTATATTATTTTCATCTAGTGGCCCTTCGTGCTCCCTGCATTTCATATATGATTTTCTTCTATCTTGCTCTTCAATTTATTTCATTGGATCTCGTCGCTATAATGTATTTATTTTTTAATTATTTCTGTTCTAGTTTCCTTTTTTGAAAATGTTGCGAATATTCGAGATTTAAACGGGTGTGAGTGGTAAATAGAAATCCACATTTCCACATTTTCAATCAAATGCCGTGGAAATTAGATATAAATGCTTATTTATTTGAACATTACAAAAGCTAAGAATTTCTTCACGTCCATATTGATCAGATCAGTTGAATTTAATAAAATCAAACATCGATTCAAAATGTTGATTGTTAGAATTTCGTGAATCGAGTCGAAGCCTTTTTATGGACAATGCTACTGAATTCTCCATAGCTGATAACATTACCCAACAAAGTAAATACAACAGTTCAATGTTCCAAAGGGACGTGATGGCATGCGAACTAATTGTGATCGGAATCAGTTGGACTGATGTTGCCGCCAGTAACAATGCCGACAGAGAAAGTGTGTATATGTGCCGTCGAATGAACTGCCCCAGATTATGTGACTCTCGTAACTCATATTTACCTTGTTAATGATTCGTTTGACTAAATATACGGCTTGCTAGAATATTGTTGTCTTTTTTTAATTCTTTGATATCCATTCCTTTATTAAATTAACACTTTCGTAAAGACGGATTAAAGCCAGCACGATCCAGCAAGCGTGAAAGTTCTATGAATAGTCAGATTGATATGAAAAATAATGAAGACGTTGAAATTTTGGAAACAACAAAATGTTGTTTAAATATATACGAGTATATTTATGTTCTTGATTTGGCGAGAACCAAAAGCTATGCACCGCTTCTTTAAGCAATGATTGTGGTTTGGAATACCTGTTTCGACAGTAAGATGGTAAATTGCTGGCAGTAGTACTGGTCGTTGATAGTCAATGATCATCATCACTCCCCGTACTATGCATTTCTTTATATACAGCAATATCGTCCAAAAAATTGTGAAAGAGGCATGGCAGGTTTGTGAGGATAAAAATATTTGGCACTCGGTGCTCTCTGCCTTCCTCGCAAGGGACATAGTGACGATATGTATATTAACGAAAACATTAAATTAATAATTCTATAACAGAAATTAAAATAGCTAGAGTGACGTCTTTTGAGACTAAGCTGCAAACTGAATGGCGCACAATAATAAATTTCTTTCGTGATGACGTGCGATTCTGCTTGACCCCTGTTGGCTACCAGTTGGTTGCATGTAGATTTATATCCAGTTAGTTGTACCTGTTTATCATTTGCGTTTTATTGATGGAGAAACATATACGCTTTGTAAATGGGTAATGATATTATTAAACGTTCATTTGTTTTATCCACAACTATAAGTAGACCCTTTAAGGTCACACTCATGCGATCCACTGTCAATAATTTTCTTATTAAGAGTTGAGATTCTATCTTACTTCAAGAAAGTAGCTGTCGCGTAATTGCTATGTATTTTTTATCTGTTGCAAAATCAATTAATAACGGTTACTTTTGAGCAACATGGAATTGATCAGCCGGACAGATTATGGCCTTAACCCTTCTTGTTGGTACAGATGACCAGAGTCTAGGTGTAAAATGATAAAAGGATTAATTTTGATGATGTTTCTTTTTAATACGATGTTAAGTACGTTAAGTAAGTTTATTCTGAAATTTAGCAACATATTGTGCCTTTAACTTTAACCCGTTAGATCAAGTGTTCAGTAATTTTCTCTTGACAGGATACGATACGATCTACGTCCGCCGATAGTTCGTTGGGATACTAACTAACAAACGTAGATCTAACCAATTCAATACTTGCATTCACATGTTAGCTCAATTATCCGGTATGCAATCTTTGTACTGATAGCTTTTAGTACCAGTTTCTCAGTTTCGCTTTAAATAAATAAGTACAGCTACATTAATCTAAAGTTATTTTATCCTTCTAATTAACTTCTATTTTATAGTTGTCTTTATATCGCCTAAATCTTTGACAATTTGTTCTTATTTTATTTGATCTTGATTTGATTACATCTTATTTTTACGTATTTGATCTTGATTATATCTTATTTTTAGTTCTTACATTTTCAAGTTTAGTTCAATTCGATTTCTTACTTCAATTCGCTTATGAATGTGCCTTATTTATGTGCTTTCCACGTTCCTTCCGATATAAATCAAAATGCTTTATATTCTCGTTAACAACATACAACATAATGATCATCTACAAAATTATCTATTTTTAGCGCAAACTTTTTATTACTAAATGTCTCGCGAGCATTCATGCACACGATTATATAATATGATTCGGTTTAACTCACGTACGTTTTACAGCAGTTAAGCCAGTACATATATTATAGTCCTTTGTTAAATTTTATAGAGATATTTTTAAATCTTCTATATTCTGTTGTATTACATACGAGTAATAACTTCCTTGTGGTCTTCAAACACACGAACTCCCCGTAGAAAGAGGAAGACAATTATCTCCCCTTTATATGGCGAGATCATACAACTGTAGTACATGACTATACGTTTCGCATTAATGCTGACTAGGAGTTCATGGGTCAAAGGTCTCAGTGGATATTTGTTGGAATGTCTTTGTGTGTGGTCCTTGCCTTCGTCGCCCGAGGGTCCGAGGTTCAATTATGTAAGTTCATTTTACGCGAAATATATTTTATTCCGCGCAATAAATATTTACTGTACATGGTGTTTCGTATATAGTATAGTATGGTGCTGCAGTATATTCAACGTAAATCAAATATCGATATCTAAATAACATTTATAGTTTAAATAATATATTCTTCGTTAATTATCTTGTTTTAAATATTGATTTAATTAAATTTAGGAGGTTCCACGTATTGAAGATTGTAGCATGCATTTTTATAACATGGTAAATATCCCAGATATTACGTAATTTTGTAATTATATTGTATTTTATCGAATGCGGATAGATGAGGATATAATACAAGTATGCTTTTAATTTTATCCATTTTCGTCGTTATGAGCAGTGTTTAACCGTTTAATGTTCAAGAGAAATGGCTCATTTTTCGTAGCAACATTTATTATTTGCGGGTTGGCTAATCTTTTTGCAGATTTAGAAAGCCACGCGAAAGTTGTTCTAGGATAGGTAAGTGAGATAGTGTAATGTGGCAAAAATATCCAACAATGCTCGCTTGCGTTGCCTTCGGCTATTGCTCTAAAGCGGAGTGCAGAAATGCACTGAATGTATCTTGACGGGTGTAGCCGTAGACCACCGAGAAACCTCGCTACAATGTCCTTGGAAAGCGTTCGTGAACACGGCTTTTAATCAATCTACTTGTGTTTCTATAGAATATTTGAACTGACTCGAATTCTTAAATAAATTCGCGCTGAGTAATGCACAAGGTAAATGTTAGCTTTGTGAAAGTTAAACCCACATATATTTTGGTCCGCAAGCTGTTTCACTATTGTCAAAGCAAGCTAAGTAAGTTTATTTATAGTAACATGCAATACAATAAGGTATATAATAAAATATACATCTTGATATTTATTATTTTGTAACTAGTAAGAGGTCCTCGTTTGCCATTGAATGTGATAGCACTTTATGTCGTTCGTCACATATTAACGTAACACGTATACGTAACGTAAACTAGAACAATATGCGATATGCCGGTGCAAATGATGCTGTCGAACGGAAATTATTAGTGCATTTCTAACGGCCGAACTTTTACCCGAATACGAAACCAGATCTGAAAGCACTTTCGCCGAAGCTCTCACATCAGGTTATGCTTATAAATGACCGCGTCACATATTGGTACAATCGTGTCATAAATCTAATGCCTTGTTTCAATCTCGCATTGTTCAAATGGACTACCAGTATGTTATTCCATTGCAAACTGTGGCGTTAAGCTACTTGTTGCAGACAAACGAATCGCAGACGATAAATTTACGGCAAGTCGAATGCGTATGTATTAGCGTAAATACAGATGAAACGTGGTGAATTATGACGGTGATAGCCAAGCCACTTAGTTCCTTAGATTGGTGATACTTTAAGGCACTTTGCGACGACATTGTTATTTTGATTAAGGCATTGACGATTAAACGCACTTGACTGACGTCTTAGAGTATGTAAAGACTACAGAGACGAATAATGAAGTAAATAGAAATGACGTTTCACGTAATATTGCTTTAACACATTTTCTTCTTGAACGATTTAATAATACAAGTACATAGTATTAGCGATTATTTGGTTCAATTATCGCCGTGTAGCGTTTATCTTTATGGGATCGGGCCAGGTGAGGGGTCGCGTTACCGCGCGTTACCCGCCACGCGCGATGGAAGTTAATATCGTCAAATGGATGGAAATTTTCGCTTACTATTCAAACTTTCTCTCGATAGAAAATTTTGCCTGGAACCTTGTTTCATAACGATCGGCCGGATTTCCTCTTTGACGTCCCGAGGAACGATGCAAAGATATAGTTAATGATATGTTGAGCAGTTTAGTTTCCCTTTTCAGATTTGGTTGGTTTTAAGAGACTGTTTAACTAACACTACATGAGTTATGATGTGATAACGGCAAGAAATTGTTGTGCAGTACAAATAATAAAGAACATGAAAAGTAAGGAGTTTCTTATTTGAATTTTATTATACAAATCTCTTTAGAAGTAAACGAATAAAACGATCGTTACGGAAGCTACATCACAAAGACCTTTTTCTATATCGTTTCCACTTAATTGGGCTCTAAATTTAACGTCACCGGATTTGCGTTTAGTAGTTTAATGCTTCCTGAGATGTTTACTGTCGATTTCACTGCCATAACTCCAGCCGCACCCTATCTTTGGAGAGATTTGTTACTTTCCGCACAGCTTCATCGCACCACCTTCCAACACCGATATAATTAAGTCGCTTGTTAATTTTGTTCTTACAACTTCAGCTTGAATTACCTTTCGTTCTCACTTTACGTTACACATGAACATGATTTTGTAAACAGCAATTGGTTTGTTACAGTTAATATTTAGGTTTTCTTATAACATTTTCTTAGGTTTTCTTATAACTTTTTATTTTAGAGTGCCTATGATTTAATTAAATGTCCAATATAATTTATGGTAAAAACAATGAAGAAATCTTTCGTTCAGTCAGCCAAAACTTAAAACAAAATTGTAATTTAGAATAGTTTGTATGTACAAAAGCAAACAATGCAAAATGTTATACTTAATCAGGACTACGAGTAGCAAACGCTCTTTCCTACAACATTGCATAGTCTACTATCTCTCCAGCTGTTTTAACTTCAATCTAAATTATAACCATTTCTCAGTCCATATCCCGAAGGACTAAATTTACAATTCCAGCTGTGAGACTCCTGATAACATCAACGTGTACATATTTGGTGCTATCGTTTTAATGACTGCACTACTCGCTTAACGTTTTAGATTGGATTGAATTAATTAATTAGACTTTCACGCGCTTTACACTGGAGTTATTACCTATTGCATTTATTGTTATCTTGCGTTAAGAAAATCACGACTGCTTTCTTTTCGAATGGCCGTTTTTATAGTGATTCAATTATTGTCAACGATTTACACAGGAATGGGCTTTGTAGTTCTTATAATAAATCCACAAAGAAATCCATATGGGATACGAAAACGCTGTTTATAGGTAGTGTTTCCAAAGAAATTTTAACCCAAATTTTGACTGGAAAATACATTCCATCAGAAAATATAAATATGTATATAGGTACTGTTGAAACTAATTCCTCTTGTATGTTTAAAGCCGAAAATCCTTTTTTATCTTATTTATCTTTTTTCGAAACAAATAATATTTCCCCATAATCGAACATTTAAATCAGGCCCGTTCAGAATATTTGTGAGGAAATTTGAGCCAACAAAATAGCATTTTGTCGAAAGGGCAACCGACGTTATCGTCCTGCATATCAATTACTTGTGCCCTATTCCAAGTGACGTTTTCATGTCCGTCTGATGTTTTCTCCCTATTACATCGTTTCCAATGATTGAAACGTGAGTATATTTTTCATTCGACATACAGTAGTAAATATCAGAAATCTAATTTTTAAACGCTACAACATTGTTGTTGCTGTTATTGATATACCTTAAACATTCGGTGTCGTATTTCGAAGTGCATCTACTGTATAAGTTTCTATAAACTTTAGAATTGAACGGACGATTTACATCTATTTCATATTTTCTCGAAATGACCGTTAATAAATTGAATTTGGAATTCCATGTCTTTAATTGCGAAGTGTTTTTGCAGCTATTTTCAGTTCTTGCTAATCTTTAATGTGATTTATCACTACGACCGGACCGATATCATTTCATTTCATTTTGCTGCGGGTGCACTCCATGTTTTCAGCACACGCTATTTATCTAAAGCGTGCATTATCACTAGCGGGTATAAATCCCGCACCAGTCGCCTTCGCTACGCTATCGCGATCAGCATTAGCTGGCCAGTATTTCATAGCGTTATGTAATTGTGGCACGTGCACTGAACCTCGTGTAATAACTAGGCATGGTTTAATTGTTGGTATGCAAGGATATAGAGCGGTGTTAACTTATCGGACGTAGAAACATTCTGATAATAGTATAATGGAATTGTTCTTGGAACACTGTGAAATCTATAAATAAACAATTATATAAACTTATTGTTCTCGCAACGTAACTTGTTGTAACAGCTGCAAAATGATGATTTAAAAAAATTATATTACAAGAACGAATTTGATGTAAGATTGGATCATTCAAAGATACCATACCGTATAAATCTTGAACCAAATCGCAGTCTACTAATGTATCGTAATCTTTCATTTCGATAACTGAAAAGCAAAATTGATTTACTGGAAACGTTTAATCCATTATGGCTTTCGATAAATGTCTGTTTTCGATCAAGTAGATCGTGCTCGTGCCATTATTGATTTTATTACGTTTGAGCAACAATAATTTTCGGATAAATAATAATCCGGGCAACAGCGACTCTGCCTAAGTTGAAATCTAAGACAGTTTTATTGGAACGCCCTTACAGCTTGCGCGGCAAAACCAATCATTACTGTCAGAGCTAACAATTATTTCTCACAAGTTCCTTCCTCGTCGAACCTCTAATTCACGCTCCATTTTCATTTTTGTTCGTAAATTATAAGCTTCTAATACGCTATTATTTTACAAGTATTGCTGTTTGTGCTTTTCTTATGGACGGAGAAATTCATAATATATTAATAAATTCATAATATATAGATAAAAATTGATTTCTTTAGAAAGTCATGAAATGGTTTATTAAAATCCCACGTTTAGTATTGACAATGAAATAACCGAGTAATCTCCGTCGCGCAACATTAACTTAATATGTCCGTCCTTTTCATTGACCCAACTTTACGTTTGTCCTATATATGGATATATACATACGTAACACAAGGTCGGACCCTTTTTAATCCTGATATCCGTTGCGTGCACCATTGTGCCCGTTTCCTGTCCCGCCTTCATTAATTCACATTTACGACTTATTACTCGTCTCCGTAATGACAAGAGGTTCCGGTAACAATTAAGCCCGTCACGGACATTTGCTTTTTCGTTTTGTAATCTTTAGATAAAAAACTTTCTTATCAAATTAGTCGCCGTACGTTATTTGTGGGATGCAACGAACTCAGTCAAAACTGCTACAGTTGTATGTAAATTTCAATAAAATTTGTGAGTAACGATTAACTTCCGGAATTTTACTTTAATTTCTAGATCTATATTGTGTTTCATACTGTTCGTTTTATGTTTTGTCCCAGTCTCCGAAAATATTTTTCAATGAAAATTGCTCAATATTCTGTTCGCGAATAAAAAGTAATCTTTGTCCCTTTTCACAGAAATTTCATTGCGTTATCGCTATATGAATTATTTTATAAAACATAAAAAAAAATTCTCATTTATAAGACATCAAAGATTTTACAAATATTTACCTCTTACTTGTTATACCCCGATGGCCACGACATATAAGCTCTGTGACTAAGTAACATTGAAGACTCAAATGTGACATTGTCAGTTCAATATACATTGGCATACTGTCATTCCATTCTAAACTTTACCGTTACAACACTCATTATTTCTCTATGGATGAACGCGAATGTCACGCGGTTCTGCGTTGTTGACTTTGTAGTAACGGGTTATGGGTTTTGAAAGTAGAGGGACTCTTAAATTGGAAAGCCATTCCTTTAACATTAAGACCTGTTAAATAAATATTCCATGTGGTTAAACAAATTCCCTTTGTGTATTTGAAATCTTACATAATGCTCATGTAACGGCTGAAAAAATATTTAATCAACAGAAGTAAATGAAGCTTAAATTTCATTAATAGGTGCGTTTTCTAAACTACAATAAATTCGTGTAAAACCTGTAATTCAAAGAAACATTTAATGAAGTTATCTGATCGTGACACTGTTTGGGCTGCTGGATTACTGCATCCACCACTATAAACGACTCACTATTCACTTGCTGCACATTGCCCATTGACCTCGACATCATTGCTTTCACCCTTGTCTCGAGTGCTGTTACTTATATGTCTTCAACCTTAGCAGCTTCATTATGAGCTTCATTATCTTCACGTATAAACTATTCGTTGAGAATAATAAATCTTAATGTTCTTTTAACACCTTTTCCTTATTGTGATTGTAAGTTTATTCTAACTCACAACATCTTGAGTAAGTTGCAGTTGTCGCATAATAATTGCTCAAGGTAGACATTTTAAGTATGTAATACGTTGTGTTTCGTTTTATATTTTATCATGGTAGCCCGTTATGAAACATTCAAGTAACCTAACGTGAGTAAAATTACTTTTATGATTAAATCTTTGATAATACCGCGCCGTCTCCGTCTCGTTACCATAATCGCATGGATAAATATTTATACAATTGGTTCAAGTGCTTTTTTTCTATTGATCTTCGCATTAATATTAGCAATATTGGCTACTAGGTATTAATACAATAATTATATAAGAAAATCTGCAAAACCTAGAAGTTTCATTTTACAGGTTTTTTTTTCTCTATTTACATCTTTTTACTTTTATACGTTTATTTTTATATTAGCCTGGGATATATTTCTTAACCAACCAACACCGTGGTTGTGTAAAGTGAAAAC
>DWEC01000932.1:0-14768 GCA_018245735.1 Microceris miodesmiata
GTACCTTTACAGTATCAACAGTGCGAGTGAAGCGGGTAAATGTAAAATTGAAGCAGTCGCAACGGCCTCATCTACTCCTGGATCTGCCACAGGTAGCCCTGCGCGGCGATCGTCGGCTATAAGCGAAATGTCCACTCAACCCAACGGAGGTGTGGGATCTTCTCGATCAAGCCTTGCGTTCGAAACCGTCACCGGCTCATCTCGCTCCAGCATTGTCTCAGACTCCGATGCTGCTCGATCTCGATCTAGCATTGCGTTTGAGCCCGTTATTGACCCATTTCAAAATAACTCTGCAACAGAACCTGTTGCCGGCTCAAACCATTCCAGCATAGCGTCAGGAAACCTTACCGGTTCTTCTCGTTCGAGCGCTGTGCTTGAGTTCACTGCAGGCACATCTCGATCTAACAATGCGCTAGACGCCATCGCGGGTCCGTCTCGGCCTAGCATTGCATTCGATCCAGTCCCCGGACCATCTTCAGTTGCTGAAGCCACACCCCCATCCCGACTTGCAAAGCGCAAACCTTACAGGACCATAACACTGGCCGAAGTGGTCGTTGAGAAGCCACCTGTAATCAAGGGGCCATCGTCCGCTCAAGGGATTAGTGCAGCTGGCGATGTTGCCGTTGTAAAAGAGCCAAGTGAAGCGAGTGAGGGTGAATTGAATACAGTGGTAACCCGGCGCATGTGCGTTAACCATGACGATGGTTCTACCTGTGCTGTGATCGACTGTCGTACTTGTGGACCTCTGTGCACCGAGTGTGATCGATTTCTCCATCTCAGCCGTGTCTCCAAGAGCCATCAAAGACAGGTTTGTTCTAATATTTATCATATCTGCATATCTGGAATGTATAAATTCTTCTATATATAGTTAGTGATATATAGATATATTCTATGATGTTTATATATCACTCACATAAGTATAATATAATTTGTCTAAGTAGGATATGTATTCATTTACAAAATATATAATCACGGTGAAAAAATTGCAGTACAGAAAAAATGTTTTAAAAATTTGCAGATCTGCAAAGAAGAGCAGAGTGCTATACGGGTAGATATCCACGAAGGCTGCGGTCGAGCGAAGTTGTTTTGGCTTCTACTTCTAGTGGACCGGCGCACACTGAAGGCGTTAGCTGAGTTCCGCGGGCTAGAGGGCGGGGTGGTCGATCCGCCGGGACCCGCTGTCCGCGCGCCGCTCGCCGGCGTGTGCCGCTATTGCGGCGTGCGTGGGACTTCCGGCCTATTGGCGATTGGAAATGTGTGCGCTGATCATCAATGCCAAGTGCGTTTAATATCAATTAGTACCTCCTTCTCACGTTAATGTCCGTGTCTTTTATCATGATATATTAAATGCCGTAACATAGAATACTATGTAATTTATGTATGTTTTACCAGAATTACATTTCTTACATTTTTTGTTGTCATAGGAATGGAACATATAAATTTTAATTTTGTTAAGTGAAGTATTATTGTTATTTACAACGTATTTTGTTAATTTAGTTGTCAAAATTCGATTGACCTTCGGTAATTATAAAGAATATGCATATATGTTCAGGAACACGGCCGCGAGTCGTGTACGCGCGTGCTGAGCTGCGGGCACGGGTGCGGCGGCGTGCGCGGCGAGCGCTCGTGTTTACCGTGCCTATTCGGTTGCGGTGGCACCGATACGCTACGCCAAGATGCTGATGACATGTGTATGATTTGTTTCACTGACCCACTGCAGGGCGCTCCTGCCATACAGGTATTCCGATCTCGTTATTACATACTCTCGTCTGTACTCCTTACATTTTGACTGTAAATAACACTTATGATACAATATAATTTAAATTTCTGCTAAAGGGAGTATAATTATTAAATACATAAACCGGATCTCGATTTCGATCGAAAAAATATGCAAGAAGAAACAAATCAATCGTTAAATCAATGCATTTCAATCATAGCAAGGTTTGCATATTTATCGTTACACAATAGATAGACAAAATCAAACAGAAGTTTTGTTTGAATTGATTCTGATAACTACACTGTATTAAAATAAGAATATATATTTGCGAAAGTGAATACTTGTGAATACATATATTTTTTGCTTTACTTCAGTTGAAATGCGGACATGTCTTCCATCTACATTGCTGTAAGAAGGTGATTCTGAATAAATGGAACGGACCTCGAATTACATTTTCATTCTCCCAGTGTCCTATTTGCAAGGTATGTGTAATATTATATTAATTATGTATTACATTTATAATATTGTAAAAAAAATTCATACGTGAAAATAATTTTATCACCTTGAAGAATACCAGTGGTCACTAATTTACATCCCAACGGAATTTATATATGACGTTAATTTCTATTAGCTTTAAACAAGAATATTATCTACGATCCTTCAACATTTCATATTGTGTATTTTAGGAGGACATGAATCATTGGACTTTAGATGAATTGCTTGCGCCGATCAAGCGGCTGAAGGAGGAGGTTCGTCGTAAGGCAAAAATGCGTCTGGAGTACGAAGGTTTGGCGGTTAGCGGCAACGCCCGTGCTCGTGCGCTCGCGGACCCCGCCGCGTATGCTATGGAGCGGTACGCATACTATGTGTGCCATAAATGCGGCAAGGTACGTATAGAGGAAGACTAAAAAAAGGTATAATAAAGGTTATTAACTTTTCAGCTTTTAAGCTAGAAGCAAACAAAACTTACAACACATGGACAAAAACATTGTCAACTAAAAAATTGCAGGTAGCTTTATACAAGTATGTATTTAAATAATGTACAATTTTTCTGGCAAGTAGCATTATCGTGATTATTCTATAATATTGTAGGAAGCAATTTTGAAGACTATAGACCTAATTGTCTTTGTATATTATGTTTATTTCTACGCCAGGCCTACTTTGGTGGAATGGCGCGTTGCGAAGCCGAGACGAATGGTGCGTGGGAACCTTCAGAGTTGGTATGCGGCGCTTGCAGCGATGTTGCGGGCGCGCGCACCTGTCCCAAGCACGGCGCCGATTTCCTTGAGTACAAATGCCGTTATTGCTGCTCCGTAAGTGCATAGCAATACAATAATATAAAGATCAAATAAAGCCGTGTTTGAGACATAGTAATAATAAATTGGACGATAGAAAGGATATTAAGTAGATGTGCCAAAGTAATTTGCCTTTGGAAAACTACAAGTATCTGTTCCTATAATGTGGTCATGAAATACATTGTACCATTATTAGTTGAGTTAATACAATCCGTTATCTCAATATCACTCATATATGCGAACTGGTAAGCAGAGGAGTGTGGTGGTACTTTTTTTACTAATGATGTTTGATATACGTTCTACGGTCGAGTAGAGGATGAGTATATTGCCACATACGATCTAATAATATTTTGCAAGACCCAAGGGTCAAACCCAGGACATTTTGTCTAGCAGTCTGCGATTGCAAATATTTGACAAACGAGAAGGTTAATTTAAAAAAATAATGCTAAGATGCAATTGTGACGTATGTTACAAGATAAAATGTTTTATTAAGGTGGCAGTGTTCTTCTGCTTCGGTACGTCACACTTCTGTAATGCGTGCCACGATGATTTCCAGCGCGTCACCAATATTCCACGTCACATGCTTCCGCAGTGTCCAGCGGGTACGTGTTATTTTATTCATCCAGCAAAATATTTATACTTTTTAAATAGTCTGATAAGCAGTGATAGCCTAGTGGTTAAGAATTTAGTTCCTCACTCCGGGGGTGCCGGGTTAAAATCCATGGCGCGCACCTCTTTACAAAAGTGCGTTTTAAATTAAAATATCACTTGCTAACTATGAAGGAAAACATTGTGAGAAAACCTACATACTTAAAGAATTTATAAAACAAAAAATCTGAGGTTTGTGTAGTCTGCCAACCCGCACTTGGCCAGCGTGGCAGACTAAGGCCTAAACCTTCTCAATATGAGAGGAGACCCATATTTCAACAGTGGAATTATAATGGGTCGATTATTATTTATTATTAAAAAGTCTGACAAACAGGCACATACAAGCCAATCTATAGTCACCGTCGCCTACAAATTTTCGGAAAATCCTAATACATTGCCGGCTCTGAAAGTGAGCAATCATTGCGGATTTTTTTAAATACATGTCATAGTGTTCCGAGAAAACTCAGATGTAAATTACACTTGCACGTCCGCGTAATCCGTAATGGATCTTTACGTGTCTAGTTGGTGTGGATGAAACGTTATTACGTAATATTGTATTCAAATTTCAGGGCCCAAAGCAGAGCAGTTGCCCGGTTCCTCGGAGGAGTGCCCGCTGCACGTGCAACACCCGCCGACGGGCGAGGAGTTTGCGCTCGGCTGCGGCGTGTGTCGGCATGCGCACGCTTTCTGAGCACGCCGAACCGCGCGTCTCATACGACGCGCGCCCACTTGCAATGTCGTTGTGCAGTAATCTTACATAACTTTTATCAAAGCCTTATCATGTAAACAAAAGCATTACTTGATATAACACATTTGATTAATAATACACTTCTTCATCATTATCCTTATAATAATTTTCTTATTTTTATGATTGATAAGATAAGAGCTACTCGTAAGGTCATAGTTTACCATACCGCCCAAATACGGTTTGCACAGACTCGCGAATACTTATATTATAGCATAATCCTCAGTAAATATTTATACAGAAGTATAATTGTCGCCCTATAAAATCACTGCATTAACTATAAGTTGTTTAATATGGTAAGGTCTTGAAATTGAATTGTCGCCATGCTTCATTTGATCATGTCACATCTATCAAGATTGTAAGTTACAACGCCATTGTAAATCCACCGAAACTAACTATTGTTTCAAGTGATCGCTAGCACTTAAAATTGTAATTGCATAACCACCGTTGATCAAAGTGCATCAATTTAATTTGACATTGCAGATAACCAACAATTTCACTTGAAATCTATATGCAAATAGGTATCTTCGAACCTCACATCCACGACACAATATACTTGAAAATTACACATAAACCGGAATTGACCAATAAGAACAATATTTTCAGATAATGTATATTAAATAACGCATAACGAGAAATTTATTTATTTAACATTCGAATTTAACCTCTACAAATCAATATCATTACATTAGGAAAGTCATTTGAAATACTTTCTATATTTATTACACGATATAATTTACTGCAAGGTACAGTTTTAATCTCTTGTGACGATTTATTTTGGTACAATGTCCATTTAATATTTTAACTTGTATGATTAATTGATATGAAAACGTTAGATAGGAACGTGATAAATATGTTAAGGGTCGCTAACAAATTTAAAATTTGTGTATATTGTAGGAGATAAAATTAGGTGTTTATAAGAAAGTGGTCAGTCGGTCGACGGCGGAGTAAAGTAACGGTGAGCCCATTATTATCGTACAGTTGGTTATATAGAGTCCATTGACACGCGAGTGTCCTTCCGTTCCATGTCACTTACCGCTTTCAACGTACAGACCCTACAATTCACGTGACCTCCGAACAAATTCAAAAGCATTCAATATGCTTTTAATAACTGCCCTTAACACGGCAAAAATTAATTTATATATTGTAACCAGCTACCAGTATGTCGTAAGAGCTTCTAGCAATAAATATGCACGCTAAAAAGCTCGCAAAACACGTTAATTGCACCTTAATATTGGGTAACGATCGCCATAACGATTACTGGCAACGTAACGATTAACACATCGAAATTAAACAGCAGTGAAAGCAAATACGAAATCTCTCAATTCATTGAATGTTCTAAATTATATTCCTTTTTTCTTAAATAACTTCTCTTTATACTGCTTGTTACTGGTCCCACTCAGCTGTTTTCAAAATAAAAATTAAAACTTCGCTGCATTTAGCTTTTTTCAATAGCTAATTACAATTCATTAATGATTATCTTTTTTCTTCTATAAGTATCATGCGTTGCGAAACGCTTTCGAGAACCAAATTCATCTTAATCAATATACTGGTGGTAAATAATTTAAAAAAAAAAACTAGATATAATTACTACTATTACGACTACTATAACTGATGTCCATTATTATAATCATATGCGAATTAGTAGTTGCAGAGTGTACTTTTTTACTCGACTATATAATTAATCGTGTACTATCTGCATTAAAAGTAAGCTCTTGTACACATATTTGCTAATCTTGTTGGTCAACTGTATGTATGTCTCCTTGATAGATATTATGTTATTAAACTTTTCTTAATTACCCAGTAAAGTTCTATTCAATTGTACTTTTGAAACATGTAGGGGTTCATCATACAGTCGTTTTATTTATGAATAATGATAACAGTTAATGAAATGTTCCGGGAAATGGTAATAATCCGGGATAGTTTAAAGTTTTGGTGAACGCGTATTAATATAGTTTAATCTTGAATCAGAAAGAAATTGTTTATAACAATCAGCTACGTCTAAGTAATTTGGTAAAAAAATCCAATCATACGAAGCAACTCCTTGTGTACGAAAACTATTTATTGAATTATTTTAAGAAGTACTGCAATTGTAAGAACTATTAATATATTGATTGTAATTAGTGCTCCTTGAAAATGCATAATTTCTATTATTAGATACATGTGTGACTTCAAGTTTTCAACTAAACTGAATATATCTAACTGTACCTGTATAAGTAACTATTAAACAGACAAACGCAGTTTTCGTTGAAAAGCTAGATTTATTAATTGATCATCTATAGTTAAAAAAATTATACAATTATGATATTCATCACATGTTTTTAAATGTTTACGTATATCTGTGTTTTATGGGTATTAAATGTTTAATGTCGATATAGTATATGTTGTGGTATCAGTCGTGCTTATTATAGCAAACTAAATTTATACTATTTGCATTTTATTTTTTTAGATGCATTGTTGTTAATTCTGTCTACTTATTTTTATATGAATTGTAATCAGTTTTAAAATTTAACTTTTATTTAAGCGATTTATATACATTGTCCTCACACAGTCCGCTTATGAGATTTCAACCGCTATGTGCTACATATGTACATATGTACGTATATGTGCTCTTTACATTTAAATTCTCGTTGTATAAAATATAACGTCCTTATGACGTCTCCATCGTGCTATTAAGGAACCGCTCGACGTTTTAGCGCACATAAAATCTCCATTGTTTTTTAATAAGTTAACCTTTTAGATCGACGCGCCCTCTTTATGGATACAACAATTATATAACTACGTAATCAATTGTTATCAGTTATTTTATTTCCTTACAACTTTTGGGATTTTAATAAAAAAAAAATTTAATTTATTAACCTTTTGTTAACTTGTTGATGCTCATTTTTTAAGTGAACACATCTTGTGTAGCAGTCTTGTTGGTATGGCAAAAGCTTGAAAATGGCTTTTAAGTTAGTTGTTTTCCAGTTTCAAAATATAATCACCGGTGCAGAGCAGTGACAGTTTACAATTCGTAAAGGCTTATTTTAAGAATTTGGAATTTAGTAACAATTTTCTAATAAAGATATTTATTCATATGTCAGAAAAATTAATTGAGCCAGATACTCGATTACATTATATCAGTCTCAAATGTAGTTATCGTTAACTGTGTTTTGGAAATCCGTTCAACTCTATTGGATTTCGGTTCAAGGTCGAAATAAGTCATGTCAGCAAAGGAACACGTGATCTCTTTTTGTCTTTAGAACAGTCACAAAATGTCACGAATGATACATTTTGAACATATATTCCTTTAATTTATAAAATATATTTAAATAAAGCCTTGTAAAGGCCGGTAGAACTTACATGGTTCGGCTGCAAGGCACAGCAGTATATTGTAGATTCTGCTCATTCCTATTGTTCTTCCTATTTTCTGTTTTGATGATAAGATTTGTTGTTTTAAAATTTGTTATACTTGACGTCACCAAACGTTCTGCCAGCATACATGTTCATGAATGCTAGTAATATATTGATAAATATTTGTTCACTTGTACTTGTTCAGTAAGTGTTAACGTATTCTATGAAGTATTAACTTTTCTTATACTCAATAATTATTACATTTGTTCTTGTCTGTTTATACCCTGTGATGGCAGAACGTTTGATAATCTGTATAAATAGCAAAACGGAGATGGAGCGGCTTCACGTTACTTATATATTCCTATTACTGCCTTCTTTTTATGACGATGGATTAAGTTTTTAATAATGTTCTGCTATTGGTCGCGCTTTTTCATTCTGCGTTGATCTAAATACTGACTGATCGTGTAGATGAGTAGTTTGTAAGGTAGAATAGTAATATATTTAATCATATACTGTTGTGACCTTTTATTATTCCGCTTTAGCTGTTTTGAGATTATATCACCACTGCGCTGACTCCAAATGTTTCAAGAGCGTTTCTCATGTACATTCTACATTTTGTGGTATTATTTAATAATATTATTAATATGACTAATGACATGATTTTACATTTTCATATCATTAGGTATATTGCAGTATTAAGTCTATGACATATTTGATTTATTTGAAGGGGACGTTTGTTTTGCGACACTGGTATTAGCGCGTCACTCGCACACATACTCAAACTTACATATGTACACAAATTATGCCAATCAAAAAATATCGCTTCTTTTTTCATTATTGCATTAAGGGCGGAGTTTACCAATTCTTTATTTAAATTGATATTTAATGCTTCTGGATAAGGGGGCGACCATTTTACGTGAGGCGTTCAAGGGGGAGGGGGTCAAATGGAATCATTATTTATTATATTTATTTATTATTTAAAATGGAATTATTATTTTATGGAGAGGGAAGGTCTTAACGTAACTTTTTTCGCAAGTAAGAGTTGCTATGCGCAAGCGCTAACGGCTTGGAGTGGATAAATCAACACAAGATTGAAGGAGCAGATGTTACTGAACATCATGTGGACATGTTGGTTGCAATAGTCACTCTTGAAACTGTGCACGAGTCTCCATGTTTTCCTTATTTTTAGAATAAATTCGATTAATTTACGAGATACATGCAGTTTCAAAAATCTCCCGTGAGATTGGAGGACGGAAGAAGAGGGTTAAGCAAAGTCTCACGAAAGCTCATTCGGGGGTGGAACGAGGAGGGTGGAGCGTGGGTTTAAAGCCTAACATAGCCTCACATAATTAATGATCGCCCCCTAAAGTATAATTGATATATTTTTTGCACTCACCGTGTAATAATCATGCAATATTAAAACTTAATTAATCATTTAGAGTCAGCCAGATCAGTTTCTATGTATTACTGGTAATATTGGATATACTGTCGGAATGAGAAATAGTTATGCATTCAGTTTCATCATTATTATATTTATTCGGTTCGTATTGGCGGCTCCTATGTATATTTTATTAATGTAAAATATTGTATAATTTGAACTATATCTTATAAATTATGTATCAAATGTTCCAGTTATATATTTAGAGAAATTTAGAAATTAAATGGAAAACGATGCAACTATTTATATAAAAATTTTAACCACATATCGTATATGAAGTTAACCTGTTTTATCGTGGCACTCAGGTTTATATTTTAATGTATTTCAAATATTTATGGATTGACTTACGAATGTATATGTGATATATCATATGATTATACTAAAACGATGCTATCCGAATGGTTTAGTGGACATGAAACTTTACATTAAACAGAATATCAACAAAAGATAAAGTATGGAACGGTCTTCGCTGTTTGAATTATAGCAATGAAAGTGACATAGGATATGTGGTTAACAGGATGTATCAAAGAAATATCTGATTGTTAATGATCAGGGTGGGTGATATAACATAAACAATATTCCACAAATCAATGGAACGAATTAATCATTTTTTTGTGATTACTACAGTTCAGCTAGCTAGAGTCAAAATAAAAAAATAAAAAATGTACGGACGAAGTATCTACTGTGCGTCATCATGTTACTGTTTAGTTTTTATTTATTGTTACTTATTAGTAAAATATGTAAACTCGAAACAAGTGAATGATTTGAAGGAATAGGAGCCGCTCGTGTTATTATTGGATGCACCTTAGACTCTACGTTGTATCAATACTGTAGTGATACACTTACGTATAAGAAATTTTACAATAAAGCTTAAAACAAACTAGTGTTTCATTTATTATATTTAATGTTTACGCATTGAATTTCCCTATGCCATCGACTAGTTTACGCAATAACCTTAGAAGCGAATGAGGATATTTTTGGTTGAAATTAGTAAATTGCACTTGTTTCCAAAGACTAAATGTTCCAGAATACAATGGGAGTCCTACACAATTAAACGATTTAATGTCGCGAGTTGACGCACTGCGATGACATAATTATTTATAGCTATGGGAGGTGGGAGAAGTAAGAACTACCTTATGTGAGGTAAGAGTTAAAAAACTATCCAGCTTTAAGCAAAAAACATCACACATTTGTCACGATGACGCTCGTAATATAAAGACAGTTGTGTAAATTTAGCAGCTGTAGACGGAGTGATGTATGCAGAATAAAAAAATGTCATATACCTACATATATATGGTGACTACAGATATCAGTGAAACCGCTGTATATGAAACTTCAGGTATTAACGGAGACCCAAAAGATTTAGTAAATCTTACTAACCTAATCTACTACATATATTAACTTTTGGCGCTTTCTTTGAAATTTATGTTCTTGTGACAGCGCAACCCTTATTTAACGCATTCTGATGGATCCTTTGTTTTAGATGGAAGCAGTTCTCTTTACCTCTACTTTCCATATTTAAATTATAAAAACGTAACTTCACGCCTGTAATCCCTGAAGAGGTAGGCAGAGGAATGCAGAACAATCCCAAGTTTCACCGGTTACGTTTATGTCCCACTATGGAATAGGTGGTGAGCCTATTGCCATGTATCCTGCACATATCTAGACTCCGAACCACTACTAGAAAATCTAAATTAGAAAATTTTGCAGTGTTCGGCCCGGGAATCCAACTCGGGACCTCCCGATCGGCAGCCGCACTTGCAACCAACACGATAAACGAGGCAGTCAAAGTATAAAAGTTAAATTTTAATTGAATAATTGATCCTCATTTCTTAAATTTAAAGTTGCTTTAATTTTGCTTCACAAGTAAGGAGCTGTGAACATTAAAATAACAAAAAAATAAATAATCCTGTTTTTAATTTACCTCACGTGCAATTTAATAATAATTGCCAAAATAACGTAAGCTGTGTCTATGTAAGGTATTTTGTAGAGATTTACGCCAGGTCGGTCTTTATAACGCTCGTGATCCAATCCATAAAAGGACTAATGGGAGTGCCTATCCCTATATCGAATCCCATGTTGTATCGATCTCCTCGTTTATATGCATTATTGTACAAACCACAGGTAATTGTGTAACCCCTACTGTTGATCCCTATAACCCCTGAAGCATGTATAGATGGGCCGCCGGAGTCGCCAGAGCATAATCCTTTTGGTACATACTTGCCAGACGAGCAGTGTGGGGCGAAGCATATACTTGGGTAGAATTCGATTAGGGGCTCACAATTTTTCACAACTGCCTCTAAAACTTGAGGAAGCTCGAGATATTCGTCATTCGACTTAGCTATAAGTCCATACCCAACTAGTGTTACTTCTTGACCAATCAGTGTTTTATAATCAACGGAACTTAGCTTTCCATATTTAGCAAAAATCAGGGGCTGAGTGTGTAGCAAGCCAATGTCATTCGCCAGCTGGTTGTAATTGGGGTGCGGCACGCCGGAAAGAACCTCACTGTAGGACTCAGATCCCGATTTCCGCGAGGACTGGTACGCGATCATTACTTTAGCTTGTATCTCGTCAATCGATTGTTGAAATTCTCTCACGTTTTCAGCGCAGTGTGCCGCAGTTAACGTCCAAGTGGAAGTCACTACAATACTAGAACAAAAAAACACGTTCGCCTGTGCGTTATTTAATTTTTGTAACACTATTTTCACTACATAAGGAAACTCATCTTGGCTTGCATTTCTTCCACCTGTGATCCTCAAAGCGTTTTTATTTGGCTTAATACCGTATACGGAATACACCAGTAGTAGTAACATAAGTCTCATTTTTGTTTGTTGAAATTTATGTATATGTTATTATAACTTTTCATTACTTCAATTTTATTGCACTTATAGAAGTAAGCAATTCATACGAGTTTATTTTTTTCAATTTTCTGATATTGTATACGGTCCTCGATATTGTATCGACACAATTCTGAGTGCACGTGTAGAAACTATGTAATAAGTTAAAAATATTAGCAAGCTGGTGTGACGGTTGGCTGGTCACATTTGTTGGCAAAACGATAATCGATGGACTTACTGCAATATATGTAAATGTTAAGACTACTGTCGGCAAATTGCGCTTTAAAAGAACGTAACATCACGCATGTCATCCCCAAAAGTGTAGGCAGAGGAGCATAACACACTCCCATATTTCACCAGTTACGTTTAAACCCTATGGAATAGGTGGTGAGTCTATAGCCATACGCCGGGCATAGATCTAGACTTCGGGTTACTAATACAAATTCTAAATTAGAAAAATCCAATGGTACTCGACCAGGGATGTGAACCCAGGACGTCCCAATCGGCCGTCGTACTCGCAACCGCTCGACCTGCGAAGCAGTCAACGAGTTGTATATTAATAATAATTGAAAAAAAATAATAATTTGAGACACCTCTACCCATGGCCATTTGATCTCAAAGTAGCCATTGTTATCATGAGACGCTATAGCTCAAGAAAGCTAGTCTCATGGTATCCAGACGGCTGGCAAACTACATTAAAATAAACGTCTATACAACGCTTATCACCATCATCACATAGCTCCTCTGGCTACCCCTTCCGGGGATTATAGGCTTAGCATAATTTTTTCTTTTTAATATAAGTACAATTCTATGAACGTTTGGTAAAAGCATAACTGAAACTATACCCTCGCTCGTCCACATGTTTCTCTGTCTCATGCATGTAACACATCGCAACTATTTAATAATCCAGACAGGTGAGTCTTTTCGCGACCACAACATACAATACGTTTTATGACGTCATGCCATGAATGCAGTGCATATTTTGTGAACATTTTTATTATAATCGTCTTCCTCTTCAACAATAACAAACCTGATCGTTTAATTCCTTCCTTATGCACAGCAGAAACTATGTCTAGGTATATCTTTATTTCAAAATCGGTTCAAGTACTAGGAAATGAAACGATGGCAGCAAAATATACCAGGTTGCTTTCGCGCTTATAACGAAACTTTGTATTGTAGTGATCGCTGATCCATTATAATATGTATCTAACACTGTGTTTAGGTATAAAAAATTGTGGATTTACTTGCATGAATATTGTATAAATTTCAATTCCTGGATTATTTCTTTTCGTGATCTGTTACATACTAATAAAATGTGGTTAATGTTTTCTTTCGGGTTATATTTCAAAATGTTACAGAAAAAACTACAGAGGGTGATTTCACATTGTGATAAATCGTTCAGTTTGTCGTAAATCTGCACACTGGTCAATTTCATGTGGCAATGCTCAGAGACGCACATGTGTAAGTTGCCCGCACTCGGCCACAGGCATGCGGCATTATCTGTACGCAAACAACTTGTTGGCAAACCACTTGAAATGAACTGATAACTATGTACCAAAAAATGTATTCATCATTCCATCTGATCAGATATTATATTATCTCTCGACTATGAGTATCTGGGCCGCTTCGCTTTGATATCTTAACCGCGAGTTACTTGCGTTTGCTCTCTGTAACAAATCAGTGGTGCCAGCAAACATGTGTTATCTTGTGAACTAGTGCATTCTAAAAGTTATATTGTCATTAATAATGTTTAATACGTACAAGTTAAAGGTAAGGTAGTATTACTTCACATTGTTTTGTTTCACAGTTTTTGTCTCATTCCCTTATTAATGTTGTTGCAGAAGTCATACAAAATATTACAAACATAAGTATGTATATTTTGTTTCTATAGCCTGTATTTTTACGTTTCAGATACTTTTAAATATTATCTTCTGTGAGCTATTTTGTTAAATCTATTTCTCCGGGGTAATGATGACATGTGCGATACTTATTTTAGGTTTGGTTTAACTGGCCTTCCATACGCGCCCATATATGCACAGCGGCAGTGGCCTTATCATTTAACAGTACCTGGAGAGTGCCACGAGATGCATTTCGGTATGGCGCTGTTTCTTACGGTATCGTATTCACTGTAGCCATGATCGCTGTGGCTCTACCAACTTCTCTCTTGCAGTTAGCAATTGGTCAGTTAAGCCAGCAAGATGCGGTGGGAGTATGGCGGGCAGTTCCGTTTTTTAAAGGTAAATTAAACTTAAGTATAATTACTACAAAGTAATAATTATACTTATTTACTAGTAATATCATCATCATCACTGGGCTGTTTCAGTCCACTGCTGGACATAGGCCTCCCCCAATGAGCGCCATCGCGCCCTGTCCTTGGCTTGACTAGTAGCATCCGCAGCTCATATATAAGTTTAAATAGCTTTAAATAGTTTCTTGTAAACATGATCTAATTACGGGATCACATTTTATATATTTGAAAAGTCCATTTACAAATGAAGAATCCGTAACTGAATTAACAAATGGTGTACTTAATATTTTTGAGTCATGAAGTATTTGATCAACTGAACAGTTAAAAAATTGTATTTATTTTTTCAGGCGTCGGTTATCTTCGATTATTGATATCTTTTTTAGCATCAATTTACACAGTTAGTTACGTTGCCATGACGGCTACACATTTCTTTCACTCATTAAATAATACTATTCTCTTATGGGATTCCTCGACTTTGTTAACTACTCAGGTATAGATACCCAT
>DWEC01000933.1:0-14766 GCA_018245735.1 Microceris miodesmiata
CTGGCATACAATAAAAATAATAAAGAAAACAGTCATTTTATTTACAAAGGTTTTTACAATTGTATTTGTATGAAATATTAGTTACTCCACGGCGCTTGTAATTATTTTAACTGTACGTAAAATGCTTTCTCCAACGTCCTCCGTCAATGTACACACACTTGGTCCTGTATTTACACATTAAAATAATTAAATTCAAATTTAACTAGTTATTTACACCACGGCGACTCGCACCCGTTAACCGAACGCTACTAGGAAGACAGGGGCGCGATAAAGTGTTGCCAGATACCCTAATGAGTGAAGAACCCACGAGAACATTCTAGAACAATAGTATTAATGGTATGTTCGTTAATTTACTTCGTGATACGAGACGTCTGCATTCGAATGTCTGTTAAAAATTACCCCTAAGTTCAACATTTACACGCTTAATATTTACAAAAAATCAATGGCATGGCAACACTTTCGAAGAAATTAATTAAGTACCGTGCAAGTCGCCATTACGTATTAAATATTACGCTTCAGTCGCGACGGGTTCCCGCGCGTGGTGGATCTTCACGTGCTTATTATGATTTGATTTATTGCTTGACGTCTTCCCGCAAATGTTACAGGAGAACGGCCGCGCACCACTGTGCACTTTCATATGTTCGGAAAGATAGTAACTTCTATGGAAAGACTTACCGCACTCGGGCACCTTACACACATACTTCTTGGCCATTTCGTGTTCCCTGACGTGCCGCTGGCAGTTGTATTTCCTTATGAACTGGCAGCCGCAATAGTTGCACGTGTACGGCCTGACCGACTTATGGGCGTTCATGTGTGATATGTACTCGGTGTGTCGTATGAAGGCGCCCTTGCAAAGCGTACACTTGAACGGCTTGGCGGAACGGCTGGCGTGTGTCCATCGGTGCAGCTTCAAGTTCCACTTGGTGGTGAACGCCTTGTTGCAGATGATGCATAGATAAGGTCGCTTACCGCTGTGCGTTTGTAGGTGTGCGCGCAAATTCGTTCTGAGGTACACCTGAAGGTCAAAATGTAATTTTAAAATATCTGCGGTTATAGAAT
Source organism: Microceris miodesmiata (assembly GCA_018245735.1). Lineage (NCBI taxonomy): Eukaryota > Metazoa > Arthropoda > Insecta > Lepidoptera > Hesperiidae > Microceris > Microceris miodesmiata. Next base: position 1,060 of record DWEC01000933.1, read on the forward strand.
AAGCAGGCAAGGCGTATGCACTATGCAAGCAAATTGCATTCCTATACAAGACTTGTAACGCCAACCCTAAAATAGATTTGCAGTTAATTTATTTATTGTAAAAAATACTCATCAAATATATATTTTATAATGCCATAGTGAAATAAAAAAATATTTGAAAAAATTGTACGGCCTAAACGCCAATTTTTAAAGCAATGAATCAGTGGATGAAAAATAAGCAGCAATGCAGCGGTACCTGCTTGCAGACGGGACAGGGCACGTTCTCCACCTTGCCCTTAGCGCGCTCGGAGAGGTAGAACTCGTTGTGCGTGCGGCGCACGTGGCGTGTGAGCGAGGCGGCGTGCACGAACTTGTCGCTACAGTACAGGCACGCCTTGGGCCGCTCGTCGTGCGTCTCCTTGTGCCACAGCAGCTTGGCGCGCGAGTGGAACACGGCGCCGCACTGGCACACGAAGTCGCGCACCTTCGCCTTCTTCTGGAAGTGATGGCGGTCCCTGCGCCGCGCATCGACAACCACACGTTAATACACCTACACTTTATGGCAGTTATTATTTATGCAATGCTCGTGAATGGATCATAAAGATAAAATACCACTAAGAAACCTGGGATTAATTCCTATACTGAATAAAAAAAGTGTCAGTAACTCACCGGTGCTGCACCATGTTGGAATAGCGGCGGAAGGAATCATCACAGTGGGTGCACTTGAAGGGCGCCCGGCCTGTGTGCATGTTGTAGTGCTCCGCCAGCTTTTGCCGCGTCACGAAGCGTTTCTCGCACACGTCGCACCTACAACAACATCCCATCATCATCATCACCATTATTATCATACTCATCGCCCATTAGCTAGCACTGCAGGACATAAGCTTAACTAATAGTCCATCACTGGGCTAAGCTCAGTGATATCAGTTCATAAATTGAAAATCACTAAATAAAAACTAGCCTACTTACTGTTGGATTAATAGACATAGCCTAAGCCATACATATAAAAATATGTTCTTTAACTTTAATGGGGAAAGGGCTGGGACTAAATATACCCATTAATAATGCATTCTACATTCTACACACAAGCACTACACTCCTTTACCAGCTTGGAATGAATGAAAGCTGTAAATACAAGACAAGACAAACTGTACATCAGGTCACCAACTAACTCAACCAACCGACTCACTTGTAATTCTTAATTCCCAAATGGGTCTTCATGTGCAATGCGAGGTTCGCCCGCTTAAAGAAGCATTTTCCACATGTCATGCACTCCAAGGGGTGTATCTTCAGATGTGCCTGAAACGCCACCTCGCACAATTGGTCCTCTTTACATGTGGGGCAGACAAAATCCTTTCGTCTCCGTTTCGTTTCTTGTTTGATGAGACCTTCGATAGCCGGTTTGGAGTCAGCTATGTCGTTGTACACCTGCAGCATTGTCGAAGCGATATCCGGTTTCGAATCTTCCAGCACCAAGAGGTTGGTCGCTAGTGTGGCTGTAAAGATTGAAAAGGTTAAGATCTTGAGAAAATTCTTTATCATGAATGTGTCGCTGATGATGTATATAAAATAACTGGCAACTTATTTCATGGGTAACTATCAAAAATGTGACTAGATTTTGATACTTCATGAATATAACTAACCGGCATTAAATTCATCTTAAATTAGCTTACACCAGCAGCAGTGTGCAGCCTAAGTTATTTCAATCAAATGACTATCTCAACAAAGAACACTTACTATCAATGACACTGTCATCAGTCTTTTCCTCCTTCTTGATAGCGCGTGCGGTGACCATCCTGCTGTATGAGGTCTTGGTGCTGGAGCACGCTGGCGAGGCGTGCGCGAGCGCCCGGTGCGCGCGCAGTTCCTTCACCGACGGGAAGCGCGCACAGCACTGCGCGCACGTGTACTGCCGCCCCTTAGGATATGGGAGCTCGTCTTCTCTGGAACATTAAACGCTTCCAAATTAAACATTGCTTATATACTTGCAAATATGCTTACTTTTATAACCAATATAAATGACATTGATCAGTTATTTGACAAGCGATTTCTTAAACATCGCCCCCAATTCACTCAAATTTTGAATAACGTTTTATAGTTACTTTCGTTCAGCCCAATGTTAGCATACGCTATATGTTTACGATGTTGTTAAAGAATATATTTAAATTAATCGTAAATGTAACAAAACGTAAGGGATATCGAAAATTTGTCCTATATAAAATGAATTCATACAAAGCGTGTTTATCGTTTCCCCGGGTGACAATCTAAGGATTGGGAACAGTACAAAATTCTCGTGTTTGCAATACAGACCCAAGCCGCCGGCGCCGTAGAGCCGAGCCGGCGGCTGCGACCGCGACTCCGGCGGGTTACCGCGGACGCCGCACGGAGCCGCAGCGGGGCCCCACCGCCCACCAGCCCGCGCGGGCTATCACGCAGCCGCTGCGCTTCATGCGTTGCGTATTGCGCCTAACAGATTAAATTCGCAACATGCAGGCGTGATCCACACACACCACAATTGTTAATTGTAAAAGCTAAGCACCTGTCTACGTGTTCATAGTAACTAACGATCTTTTTCCAACGTACCCCAGTGTTAGTCAACTGCTAGTCACAGCCCTAGCCAAATATTAGTCAACTGTTGACAACTCAACTCAATGTGATGATAACGAAACGAATTTTAAAACTGAAAATTAGTAACCATGCAATTATCCTCAAAACTTTTAAAAATATACAGTTGGTTAGTAAATCAAAATGTTGAATGAAATCATAATAAAATATTTACTATTCAACTCGGGTTAAAAAGCAGAGTTTTGTGCAATGTTTAACACTTACAAGTTTTCTCTCTTCTCATTGGTATCAGCTTCGGATCCGTCGGAGACCCAACTTTCCCGAGCCATTAGGTCGTAAGGTTCAGATGGTGTCACCTCTGTATACATCTGTAAAGTTTAATTGTAAACTAAAAACACATCAGTTTGACAAGTGACACTAGAAAATCGTCAGGTTAAAAAAACTTTCTTAATGTTAGGAGACTAGCAAACGAACAGGCAGCAGTTATAAGCTGTTAGTACCGCGTCTGGCATCTTACCCAGCAAGATACCTTGAACAGGATTTCAGGTAACAAGTTTTTAAGAATATCTATATTGTAACATTTCTTAGCTATGGGGACTATTATTTTAATAGAACAAAATATTTAATATAAATCTACGTTCTTACCCCATTCCATGGAGACTCCATGTCGCCGTTACTTTCTTGCCCACTGAGTTCCCCGCGAGGCGGCATGCGCTCGTCGGCACAGATGTTAAGCGGAACCTCACTCTCGCTTCGACTTTCGCTCAATACATCCGCTTTGCTTTCTCGCTCCCCTCTATCTCTTTCCGCATCTACCTGTCCCGCTTCACCACCGATCCCTGAATATCCCACATTATTTTCAGCCATCTTATAGCTGTCGTGGATGAAATTTGGCAAAACGAATTCTCCTTCGCCGTCTTTTTGAGATGGCTCTCCCCAGATATATATACCATCTTTTGTGCCATTCTTTCCTAAGTTCGATTCCTTTTCCGCATCAAAAGCTTCTCCTCTATCTGGAGTAAAATAATCAGCGTAAATGTTGTCCCCAAAGTAATTCTCATTAATCATAGTGACAAACTGTTTATTTTTTGACGCCGCTTCAAGGTCAAGTAGTTCTTTGTGGTTCGAATCTTCATCTAATTCACCTGCCATGTTGCCATAAGGCATGACATTCATAGGTCTTAAGGTTGGTGCTGTTGCTCCTCTAGATGTATCTGCCTCATTGCTGAAACCACCTTCATTGCTTGTATTCACTTCTTCTTTCACTTGGACTTCAACTGGCATTGCATGATATTCTTCCGAGGTATCTAACGAGGATGGGACAATGGGTTCAATGTCCATTGATCGTTCTTCAGTATCAGCATCGAATTCATGATGGTTGTCTGTATCTTTTATACTTTCAACTGGAATGATTGGTAATATTTCACTCTTTGCTTCAGGTTTTTCCTTAATAGATATTCTGTTTATACTAAAATTTTCTGGTGACTTACGACACGATGAAGAAGGTGTAGGTTCTGACATACCAATATTTGGATTTGATGAACTAGCTACAGGAAAGGACTTGGCATTCTTGATTTGTAACACTTTTTTATGTTTCTTTACAAAGATATTATTTAATCGCAATGCATTATTTTTATGTGATTTTGAAGATACCCTATTTTGATTATCCACTTTCTTATCCTTCTTTTCTATATTCTTAGCTGATTTAGTATCAATCTTCTTCTGAAATGATTGTATGGTTTTTGGTTTTGGAGATACTGAAGGTTGGTCAGTAGAGTTATCACCTAGTTCAGACAATTCACTGCAAGGTGATATTGATGGTTTCTCATTACATATCAAGTCAGGCATAGGACAGCTGTCTGAAAATTCTGTTTCCATTTTACTGTCACATTCTGTAGACTTAGATAACACTGAATTCCCAATATTTCTTATCACAGAAAACGAGTGTGATGGTGAATTTTCACTTTTACCAACTACTTGTGGGCAGTGAGTTGGCTTGCTTTCATCTAAATCTGGCAATATTTTCTCAGGTGTTTCAGATCTCTCTTGATATTCACTATCTTGGGATCCTGTTAAGTCCATCACTGTGTTTAGCATATTTTTATTATGCTGAACAGGCACTTCAACTTTTATATTGCTTAAGATTTTTAGTCCCTTACTAGGACCCGGCATATCATATTTTGGTTCAATTTTTTCTACTTTTGGTTTTGTCTCTGATTGACACTTAACTTTGGGATGTGACGATGAAGGTTTACTTGCATCATAAACATTTGAAACTGAAGTAATAATAGGGCTAACTTCTATAATGAGTGTCTTTTTTGCATCATTACTCATATTAGATGACATATTCATTTTATTATTAGTTACATTTGACATACTTTTAAATGTACTATTATTATAGAATGTAGCATTACATGGCTTTGGTATTAGTGGTTGGGTAGGGTACATACAGGATCCATTTCCAAACTGGTCCACCACCATAACATTTTGATACAATGAACTAGTCTGTGCTACATTTGTGACAGTGTTATGACTGCTGAGCATTGTTGGCATATTTGGCATGAATGGTGGTTTTCCATTAAGACTGTGTACCATTTCTCTATATATAATTTGTGAATTTTGGGTAACTACTGTCGTGCCAGGATTGAATGCACTAGAGGATAATTGACTGGCGCCTACCTGTGTTGGCCCAGTTTTAGTATCAAACATTGTAGAACAGGGTATTGTACTCCCAGTCATTATCATATTACTCTGGATATTTTTCTGGACGAATGTGGGTGCTGCTGGTACCATTACATGTATAGGCTTCACACCAGGTGTTACATACTGAACTCCTGATACATTTGTTTTAAGAAGCATGTTTGGCTTTGGTACAATTTTTACTATATTATTTCCTCTCCTGCCAACCAATGGCATTGTGGGTAAATTTGCCTGTAATTTGACATTTGGCTTTGTTTGTGAGACATTATATGTAAAAAGATTACTAGTGCTATCTATAGTTGTGTACTCGGAACTTCGGGAAAACTTAACTTCTTTGTCCTCTTGAGAGTCACTGTATGAGTATGATTGGTCATAATCAGATCCCATTTGAGTCTGAACATATGTTTGTTGTATTTTATCACATTTCATAGGATATGATGATTCAGAATACTGACTGTTACTGGCAGGATTGCTATCAAAGTTACTGTCTCCAACTCTGTCTGGTGTTTCATTCCGTGACACACTTGATAATGGAGTGGATTTATTTCTACTTGGTGTTCTACGCCAAAATTTTTCATTCTCACTACTGTGTTGTGACCCCATCCACCGCATTCCATCATCTGTAGCAGGAGTTCGGGACCTACTTCTGTAGGATCGTTCTGAGGTCATGGGAGTTGGTGTCCTACTGCTGTTGTAACTGGCATGTTTTACTGCTGAAAGGTTGCACAGAGCTTTAATAACTTGGTCCTTCGGATGTGTGTCCAAGTGGGACTCCAAACTCATGCCACTGTGGAGGTATAGTGTACACACAGGGCATTGCACTTTGCTCTGATCCATTTTCAAGGTGAGGTATCTTGTGACAATAAAATTATAAAATAAACGCGGAGCACAGGCTGACCCTGGCGTTGCGTGCACAATCGTTATATCGCCGCGAAGCTCTGCTCCGCACCGTGTCCGCGATGCGCATATCCACTACTCACACAAAACGCGGACGACCAACAATACATATCTCCGTTGTAACACAGCTTCTTATCGATCTGCCAGACAAAATAACATAACATAAATATAAAACACATCGATCGAACTGTCAAATACCAAAAACTCGTTCGACGCACTACTGGAGGACAAAAGAAAACAAAACTTTCGAGATAAAGGCCATTGAGACATAAAAAAGGCCAATACGAGGAAGAAAGAATTGAATACGTTTGTAACTTTGTTGCACGTTCACGGGGCTTACCTCGTTATGATAATTGTCATGTATAGTCCATTGCATTTATAAAGCTGAAATAAAACGTTACCTATTTACGACTAGTCCTAATCTAAAAATATTTCTAAATTGTCAGACATATTGTGATATTGCAGACGTCTCGATCACAGGTTCACATCACATCACCACAGAATGCTCACACGGCTCACATAAAAAATGTAGTATTCCGATATACGTATTGAAACATCAACATGCACGTCGTGGCAGTGTGCTATAATTTTATTACTATACATTTCCCTACTGATTAGGAGAAATATTGAACGCCGCCTGCGTAGAACGAAATACGTATTGAATCTGAACACAGAAACAGGTAATAAACCAACGAATAGATACAGACTAATTAAGTCGCTTTCTGCATACATATTTTATTTATTATTAAAATAACTTCTCACTTACAAATCGCAGTTCCAATTTTTAGAACACTGTTTGCTATTATAACCTTAAAATATTTTTTACTGCTTAATATACATATTTTCTTACCTGTGACTTTCAATAATGACAGGACACAATAAGTACTTAGCGTTACATATTTTTGACGTGAGTTGTAATGACTTTCTGTTAGCGAATAACTCAAGTCTAATAAAAAGTATCAAGAATATTTGCAAGCTATAATAAAATATTCCTTTTGTAAATTAAAACACATTTTATCAAAATATCTTAAAACAATATCCTATCTTAAACTAAGATTAAGAAACGAAACATGTCTCACATTAATAAATTTGAGGACTTAACTCGTAATGGTAATGTATAATGTGCAGGTATTTTAATTAATTTTGAATCTAAAACCCAGATTTAAGAGTCCTAAAAGCTTTATCTATTTAAAATGTTACTACGGAATTACGCCATTCAAAGTGCAGCGAGCTCCTAACTTATGACAAATCTATAGTTCATGTGAAAATTGGTTGTAACCTAATCTACATACAACTTTGAAAAAAGTATATAAATTAATTACGTTAAAGTAGCTTCATCAATTTAACAGTAGGTAGTTAAAAAGCGTTCATAAGTTTTTGACTTAATATATTTAGAAATCACACTAACATCTATTTACATTTTATATTAATCTCACCTTATTTTATTGATCAAATACAACATTTTATATCTTTCAGAGGTGAAAGAACTTCTAAAGAAATGGCGAGACAACAACGAGAGAAGAGGTGAAGATGTATTGGATCTGTGGGAGATAATATCAGATGATTTTCACAACATGGGCAGTGAAAGTAAGGACTTAACTAAAGTTTGTCACTTTTGTGACCAAATTAGACCATCCAATTGAAATGTTTTGTTCACCATTATTATATGTGAAAACCAATGTACGCATATTGCTACATTTATTATGAATGTTACTGTTAAATTACCTGCCAAAAAACATTGTTTGTGACAAATGGGTTGAAATCCATCATCTAAATGTACATCTCTCAACTATCTAAGATCTTGAATTACCATAACATTAATCCAGAAAAAATACGCCTACTTGAAGTCTTGGGTATGTATTTAAACAATCTTACAGATGGACACACCCTGATTCACAAGACTCAAGCTTCTTCACCAAAATAAAATATAAAATATCTGGAAGTCTTGTTGTCTTTATAAAAACATAATTGCACCTCAAGTGCTATTCCATATAAATCTCTCACTGGGAGAAATAATTCCCATTTCATACTTTCCGTCAATCACAACCAGCTGCCCTCTTAACAGAGTTGTATGGAAAGGAAACCTGAACAATTATAACAATATCTAGAATACAATTACAAGTTTTTACACTAAATATTTTTTAAAGGTTTATTTGATTAGTCTTCTAAGTTGCTTATACTATTACAAAAAAATTTTTTCTACAGTTTTATCCCTAAGAAATGGTAGATACTGTCTTTCACGTTTAAAGCACCAATATGGACTTTCGTTATTATAACATGCACATATAAAAGACCTTGTGTCTTTTCAAAGGATATTCTATTTCATCCAACTCATATATTGAAAGCTCTTACCAGCCTCAGATACTATAAAATGGACATTTATCTAAATCTAAACTTACAAAATATGAATGAGTTGAGAGGTAATTAAGGCCATAATCCCTCTCATTCTGAACGGACACTTCCAATAGTAGGCTGATAAAATATTGATGACCTAAGAGTAAAAATTAAGCTAAGTTTATTATGATTATATGTCATATGTAATACCAAATACCAAATATCTCTAACCTAGCAGATCTAATATGCTTCTTGAACATTCATTTCTCTCTTCATATATCTTCTTCATTCATTTATATGTCAATAATGTTTAATTGCATGTTACATTACAGAACATGTGATACTGGAACAAGTGGTATTCGCTGCATTGGATTGCCATTATTATTCCATAGCAAAGTCTTGCATTAACATATTAGAAGACAATTTTCCTAATAGCTTGCGTGTGGAAAAGCTCAAGTCAGCCTTGTATGAAGCAGCAGAGAAGTATTAATTTTTGTCTAATATTCTAAGATATCTGATATTTTTATGTTGTGGAGCTGGAACTGCTCAGTACTAGCCACATGAACCAATTATCACCGTAATTCTTAAACATTTGTATCCAAGAACAGTTAATAAACTAAATATGTCTTATGTGCTCACTTCCTTACATGAGGTTCCTGAAAATTAATATTTTTTTTACAATGTTTTATACTGGCTAGTGATATAAAGAATAGTACAGTAGTTCTGTATAGCAACAACTTTTATACAAAACATGCTAAAAATTTAATTCAACGCCATTAGAAATATATGCATGATACATACTTACATAATATGTATTATGTACATGTGTGTTCAGAGGCATATATAAATGAATGCTTGATGTGAACAGACTAAGTAGACATTGCAGCCTAATGTTTGAATTGTGCTATGCCAATTTTGTAATTTATTTCTAGGTTATATAATGGTTATATATACCCTTATTCTTCATGTATATCTATTTAAAAGTATAGAGAACCACAACGGTTTCGTCAGTCGCAAATAAATTCGTGATTCCACCATTATATAGATGTGATTAGCAGTTTCATATATAAATGCTTATATTATTATATAATCTTCAGATATAATCAAGCCACGGAGGTGTTGGACGTAATCCTAGCAGTGGACGAGACTAATGCACCGGCCCGGAAACGCCGCGTCGCCATCTTGAAAGCGCAGGGTCTCATACCTGAGGCTATTAAAGAACTCGTTGATTATCTAAAGAAGTAAATAGGCATTTGTTATTACATTGTTTTATTTATCTTCTATGTATTCATGAAAGGTGTATTCGAGATTTTTTGTTCATCTTTCAAAAAACAATCAGGAAAGGAAACACTTGCAAAAACGACATATCCATTTATTTAATGTTTTACCGCCATCTTTGACGTACAGGTTCATGGCGGATGTGGAGGGCTGGCAGGAGTTGTGCGAGCTGTACCTGCAGCTTGGGGAATACGCTCGTGCTGCATTTTGCGCCGAAGAATTACTTCTCCACCAGCCACATAATCATCTCGTGCATCAGCGTCTGGCTGACATACGGTACACCATGGTAAGCGTTATATGTTCGCAAATATTAGTTGGACTTGTATACATATTAAAATTACCTATTGTTTTATTTGTTGTCTTACAGGGTGGAGTCGAAAATATGGAGATCGCTAAGACATATTATTGCCAGGCCCTCAAGTTAAACCCCGACAACATGCGAGCTCTGCTTGGGTTGTTCCTCGTATGTATTAGTTTAATTCTTTAATGAGTTTTGATAATTCTTCATTTTTAACTCAATGAAAGAAAACTTAAGTAAAAACGATCGCACGAGATGCAGCTGAGATATTTCCACAGATAATTCTGGACTGCTGGTTATATGTAATATTTAAAGTAAGCACAAAATGGAGGAGTTAAAATAATGATTTATTGTCAGGCATGCAACAACTTGGCCAGCCACTACAAGGCGTCGGGCAGCAGCAAGCGCAAGGAGGCGTGGCGGCTGGCGCGCTGGACGCAGTCGCAGGTGGCGCGGCGCACGCGACCCGACGCCGCCGCATCGGCACAGGCACCCGCACAGGCACCTGCACTCGCTGACATGATGCTTACACTCGCCATTACCGAATGAGCGTCGCAGGGAATAACTCTAGCGCCACTGTTACGGATCGTGTACTAAGCGAAATCATTAACCAAGGAATCATGGGTATTGATACGATTTTTCTGACCTAGTACAATCAGTAACAAAAGATTTTCTGTAACAGATAAATATTCAAGTTTTCGTTAATCAACTTTAACATAAGATCAATTCAAGTTTCGTAGCAGCAAGGTAACATAGCAGTTCAAAAATAAAGACTTGAACTGCTATGTTACCTCTTATCTTTGTAATAAATCACTGTAATGTCCAACTACGACAAAATGAAAATATTTGAATTTAAATTGGACATAGTTAAACTGTGGCACTGTTAGTTATAAGTATATAACTAAATGAATGATTATACAATTGTTTATTATACTTTAATAAAATATTTATTTTACCCAATGGTTTGGGGCTATAAATTAAGATATGGTTATTGACATATCACCATTACAATCAGGTTGTATTTTGTTTATCATATTACTACCTCGTATTTGGTACTATAATAGATTGGTACCAGATTTATATCTAAAGATTGATAATGAAACTTGGGGTGAGAAAGAAAATTCTCCAAAGAATCTTCATAACATTCCTAAACTGGTTAAAATATTTTATCAATAATAAAATTTGGTCCAAGTTTTACAAAATATACCAATGGAAGTGCAATAGTTAATTTAACTTTCATTATCAAAATCTATAAGGTACATCTTAGAGTATGTAAAAATATATATATGACAAATAGAAACGATATTACGATATACAATAACTTGCCAAATATGAATATATTGTTTATGATTAACACAATGAAAATAACAATAAAAGCGTTATTATGTCAGATGATTGTTTTCCTACAGAGATAAAATAGTAGAGTCCATAGATAGTAGAATTGAATATGGGTTTAATGAAATGAAATATGTTTATTAATTTTTAAAACGATTTTATACAGAATTATTTACACCATTAGTTTTGCAGTAATATTATGTTCCATTGCCAGTTCGATTGTTACTACTAGCTCGTGCCAGTAAATTGGCTGCTATGCTTTCAGGCTTTCTTTCTTTTCTCTCACGGCGTGTCATTTCGCCAATCGAAAAATATTTTTCCCTGGAAAGTTACAAAGTGCTTTTTATAATATTAATGCTTTGTAATAGTAATTATAATGTTCCTTTGATGGCATTTAAAATTTTCCTATAATTATTAGCACCTAAAGTAAAAGCGCTATCATAATGGCGAACTATATTTATTGCACTATTTTTAAAGCTTATCTGATTAAGGTCAGTTATTAAAACAAATTCTAAGATTGTTGACATGAATTATAAGCCTGTTAGAAAATCGGTAGTCTACCTAAAGTTATGATTGCCAGCCTTGGGATCCACGGGCATGTTGAGCATTTCCTCCTGCACTTTCTCATAGGTGAGTAGTCGTCGAGCGGTTAACTTTGACAACACTTGCTCAGAGTTTGCCACCAATTTCAGACTCGGATGAAATGGCAAAAAGTCCTCTTGATATTCCTCCCTGCAATTCAAATACCAAAGTTAATGTTATTTAACTATCTATATATCTATATAACATCAATATGAACATATATAGCAATGTAAATAACATATGGGATGCCTGAAATATTCTTCACTAACAATAAGTACTAGGGTACATAGATTGAAGAAAAAAAATTGAATTGGACTGTTCAGAGTGGTTAATTTTATTTAGAGAAGACAGGATTGATTCATTTATTGCAGTCAAACTTCAAAACTGGTGTTGCTAGCAATATTTTGGGAGGTTGATTAGTCTACAATTATTAAGTAGTTAGGGCTCAATTATTCTATTCTACTAGTGTTTCTCTTCTGTTATACAAATGACAAACATGTTAACTTGAGTACTTACCTAACAACAGGATACCAGCAAACCAGTCGCCTCCCTATCCTCAAGTGTTTTACAGCAAAGTTTAACAGATCACTGTACAGGTGTGGCAGACCGTACTCTACTTTAGCGGGGACATGGTTTGATAAATACGCCTCATTTAATGTGTAGTTGCCCTTTTCGATACCGATTTTCTCTGTCGGCTCCCGAATGCCATATGGCGCTGGAAAATATAGAATACTAATTACCAATATCACCAAATCGATTGTAAAATTACTCGAACTAAGTATCAGAAAATTCCCAATCTAAAGACTGTATTAGCAACTTTAAATACATAAAACACGTTTTGTCTGTTTGTTATGTAAATAGATTTTGTTTGTATCAAATTGCAATGGTTTCTCCTACATTACATTTAGAGGTGCTTAGAGAAAAGTCCCCTATTTAAACATGTTCGGTGGCCTTGAAAAATATCGTAGATAAGGAAATATACTGAGTTGATACAAAATGATGGTTAGACTTACAAAATAAAAAGAAACAACTTGGCCACTGAACTATTGGAAAAAGTTAGCTTAATCATAACATACCTCAACAGACCATGAAAATTTTAAAGTCATTCTTACTGTTATGTACCTATAGGTTCACACCTGTTATTCCCGAAGGGGCAGGCAGAGGGGTGTAGTACATTCGCACGTTTCACCAGTTACATGTAAGTCTCACAATGGTATAGAGTATAGACAGTAAGCATATTGACATACACCAGGCTCACATGCAGACTCCAAGTCACTAAGAGAAAATGTCTACTAGAAAATCTTAGTTAGAATCCAATAATACCCGCGACCCGGGATTCAAACCCTGGACCTGTGGATCAGCCGTCGCGCTTGGCAACCACTCAACCAATCTGTAAATGACGTACTTATGGCAATATACCACCTCGCACAGCTTTCGAAGCGATGGTTGAGCAAACAATATTGAACTTACGATCAGTAATAATGGCGTCAAATTTAAAACTTTCCCGCCATAACGGCAAAGAAAAATCGCTGACAATAACATCCAAGTATTTGGCCGCGCTGCCGTATTGCTTCATATTGCCTCTGATGCTCTCTTCTTTTGTACGTGCCTTTAATAATGTTACCGATATTAGAGACAAACAATGATATCTTAAATGTTTACACATAGTTTTTGTTTCACGTTCTCCGAGGCGTATTACGTCTATCAACAGGCCTGACTTGTGTGAAAGACGCTATGGC